>JASAUF010000258.1:0-269851 GCA_030180095.1 Magnolia changhungtana | reverse complement strand
AAAGTAAAATTTGGGCCTAGGGGTTTTATGAGTCGCTACTTCACGAGGACCATTCAGATTCTAGAATCATATCACGTATGATGTTTTCTCAAAAAAGATTGCACGAGTTCCGTGCTAAGTAGTGCGCAGCTGAGCATTCGGCATATTGAGTCATGCTCACCTATGAACGATCGCACCTTTGCACACGTGTCATGGGCGTCTAATCCGAACGGTCCATGTGATGCGAAATCCCATGAATCCCCAAGGGAAAAATTTTCACCACGATCTAAAATTTTGGTGGGCCATAGCAAAGAGAAATGCAAATCAAGAGAGGTAACTGTTTTCATTTTTCATGGCTCGCCAAAGTTTTGGTTCAAAGTAAAAATTGGGCCTAGCTGGTTTCATGAGGTATTGCTTCACGTGGACTGTTCAAATTTTGGAATCATCACATATAATGAGTTCTAAAGAAAGTTCGCATGAGTTCCGTGCGAATTGGTGCATATCTGAGCATTCGGCATATAGAGTCATGCTCACCTCCGCACCTTTGCACACATGTCATGGGCGTCTAATATTTACGGTCCATGTGATGGGCAATCCTATAAAACCCTAAGGGAAAAATTTTCACCCTGATCTAAAATTCTGATGGTCCATAGCAAAGAGAAATGCAAATCAAGATAGGAAATTGTTTTTATTTTTCATGGCCTACTAAAGTTTTGGATCAAAGTAAAAATTGGGCCCAGGGGGTTTCATGAGGTGATGCTTCACGTGTACTGTTCAGATTCTGGAGTCACATTACGTATGATGTTTTCTCAAAAAAGTTCGCCCGAGTTCCGTGGGAACTGGTGCACATTTGAGCATTCGGCATATAGAGTCATGTCACTTGCGCAACTACGCACGTGCGCACCTTTACACACATGTCATGGGCGTCTAATCCGAACAGTCCATGTAATGCGGAATCCCATGAAAACCCATGGGAAAAATTTTCACCCTGATATAAAATTCTGGTGGGCCATAGCAAAGTGAAATGCAAATCAAGAGAGGAAACTGTTTTCATTTTTCATGGCCCACCAATGTTTTGAATCTAAGTAAAAATTGGGCCATGGGGGTTTCATGAGGTGTTGCTTCACGTGGACGGTTCAGATTGTGGAGTCATATCACGTATAATGAGTTCTCAAAATTGTTTGCAGGAGTTCCGTGCGAACTGGTGTGCAGCTGAGCATTCGGCATATAGAGTCATGCTCACTTGCGCACCTACGCATGTGCGCACCTTTGTACACGTGTCATGGACGTCTAAAGCGAATCGTCCATGTGATGCGGAATCCTATGAAACCCTAAGGTGAAAATTTCCTCCCTGATCTAAAATTCATGTGGACCATAACAAAGAGAAATGCAAATCAAGGGAGGAAACAATTTTCATTTTTCTTGGCTCACCATAGTTTTGAATCAAAGTAAAAATTGGGCCCAGCATATGATGAGTTCTCAAAAAAGTTTGCTTGAGTTTCGTTGGAAATGGTGCGAAGCTAAGTATCCCGCTTATATAGTCATCCTCACTTGCTCACGTACGCACGTATGCACCTTTGCACATGTGTCATGGGCGTCTAATCCAAACGATCCATGTGATGAGGAATCCCATGAAATAACGAGAGAAAAATTTTCACCCTGATCTAAATTTCTAGTGGGCCATAGCAAAGAGAAATGCAAATCAAGGGATGAAACTGTTTACATTTGTCATGGCCCACTAGAGTTTTAGACCAAAGTAAAAATTGGGCCTAGGGGGTTTCATGAGGTGCTGCTTCACATGGACCATTCAAATTTTGGAGCCACATCACGTATGATGAGTTCTCAAAAAAGTTCGCACGTGCGAACTGGTGTGCAACTGAGCATCCAGCATATAGAGTCATGCTCAGCTACTCACCTATGCACTTGTGCACCTTTGCACACGTGTCATGGGCATCTAATTTGAACGTTCCATGTGATGCAGAATCCCATTAAACCCCAAGGTAAAAATTTCCACCCTGATCTAAAAGTCTGGTGGGCAATAGCAAAGAGAAATGCAAATCATGGAAGTGTTTTCATTTTTCATGGCCCACCAAAGTTTTGGATCAAAGTAAAAATTGGGCCCAGGGAGTTTTATGAGATGCTGCTTCACGAGGACCGTTCTAAATATAGAGTCACATCACGTATGATGAGTTCTCAAAAAAGTTCGCACGAGTTCCGTGCGAACTGGTGCGCAGCTGAGCATTTAGCATATAGAGTCATGCTCACCTACGCGATTGAATTCAAAGTCTTGAAGAAAATGCGAAGATTTTATGCTAGGATTTAGAGATCCACCTTCTAAATGGATTTGTTGATCGTTCATTGAATTCAATTCTTACAATCTTAATGGGTCAAATAGGCTTCGAATTGAGTAATTGTGTAGCGATCAAATGGATCTTGACGTTACAAACCCTAATAAATGCAAGAAGAAGCCAGTGAATAATGCCGTTTCTTAGAAGGAGGTCGATTTTGGTAGGGAAGAAAATGAGGAATTGAAGTCGTTGTTGCCACCTCGAATGGGCGGAATGTCAAGAAGACCAAAAAATCTATGGTGGAAAGTGCAATGGAATGATAGGAATGGCAGCAAGCTTGCAAAAGTTTTTGAATTCCAGCCAAGGTAATATCCATCGACTTAGATTTAATTCTATTCTCTCATTTAAATTTTATTTATTTTCATTGCTTGAGAGCAATTTTCAGAATTTCGAAGCATTACCGTTAGTTTGGTACATTTCTCTTTCCTGCTCATGGTCTTGTGAGGAAACTTGTGGTTGAGGATTGCTCATTTACTTACTACGTGCATTTTGGAACCCAAATTCATGGGGATATGCAACACTAGATGTGTGCAAGATCTAGACCACACATCTAGCAGGACGCACCATATAAGAGCCATGACTCAAAAATCAGATTGATTAGATGATCCCAAGTGTTTTGTCGAACAGGGCTGAAAGATGGGATTTTCCTCAAATCGAGCTTAGGATCTCCCAACCACTCTGATTTTGGGCTATGGCGCATGTACATTAGAACTTGCTTGGAAGAGTGGTGTTCCGATGGGAACTCATATATGCAAAAAACCTGTACAATTAGCTTGCCTCGTTGCGGCTATTCTATGAAGAAAACATTTGTTCATGTAGTCATTTGAAGCCAAACAGAAATCCATTTAGTGGGGTTGGGGTATTGGGTTTAATGTCAAGTTGAATACAAGAAAAAAGCATATCATGTTGTTGGCGGTGGAAAACAGTGGGGTTCTGAGATTGTCAAAATCATGTCTCAAAAAGTTCAAAACTTGAAACAATGATGTGATGACTAATGATGTCTCAAAAACAATCATTTATTTTTTATGGAGTGTATGCCATTAAATTCAGATTTTTAACTAGAAATTGTAAATTGCATGCTTGAATTAGGTGGATGATTGGATGTTGGGCACATGAGCAAGATTTACCCGTGTGGAGAAATGATTCGAAATTGGCTAATAATGTGATTATGTAAATGATTCTGATCAGGTGGTCCATACCTATTTAATGTTTGGCATCAGTTTGTTACGTAAATATCTTTCATTTTTGACCATCCAATAGAACTTCATGATTCATATGTCACATGCAATTTCTGATTAAGTGCTTATTTATAATCCAATACTCTTTGCCGAGTATCAAAATATTCTCCATAGGTTTTCTGTCAACATGATATTAGCATGACAAATTCTCTACAACAGACCTAGGGTCTCCCAACCCAGTCCTCTTGTATTAGGTTTGGCTCCTTCCAAATCTCTCTTCAACACCAACAAGAATGGGAACCAAGCCATCTTACAAAATTCTAAACACAACCTATACATGAATTAGATTGGCCAAAAAAGGAAAAAGAAACAAATTTCATAAATGAAAATGCCTCATAAAACGAAAAATGCCTAACCATTATTTAGAACCTTAAGGGACCGAATATACCATTCATATCTGCATTTGCTGCCCACACTCCTATATAAATTTGTCTAAAATTAGCAAAAGATAGTTTGACTGGGAGAATCTGTAAATTCTTCACTCTTCAATATCTCAAATACTTTCCTTTTTCTTTTCTTTTCTTTAAGGTTAACTGCATTAGTAAAACAAAGGGGATTAGAGGATCTTAGATGCATTATATTTACCAAAAATGGACTGTGATGATGTAATCAGGTATTTTCTTGCCATGCGGTGTTACTGTTTTATGGAAATTCGTTTTATGGTTGTTTGTATCTTGGTCGATCAGGTTGAATGTTGGAATTCATGTTCAGCCTACGAGATCAAGTTTAAGAATGCATGTGTATGTCCAATCTGTAAAAGGGTCAGTGGAGCCTGGCACATTTACAGTTAAATGAGTCGGGTTAGACTTGATGAATTTTTAATTGAGCCTGTTGGGTGAGAGAGTAATGGATTATGGGTTAGGTTTTGGTGGGAATTTTTAACTGAGCTATCAACATTTATCTTGTACAGATACCTTGGCATAGTTTTTGTAAGGACAAATGTTTATTCATTTGGAATTGTTCTCAGCAACTGATAGCAGGGACGCAATGTGATCAATGAAAATCAAGAGAGCAAAGCCAGTCTCTACTTCAATGGGTATGAAATTTGTGGATATTTGTTGGTCACTAACTCTTTTAATTAAGTTGTGAAAGAGAAATGCTCCACACTCTTTATCATTGCATATATCTGTAGGATCCGTGAGATTCATTTGTTGTTCCACTTAGAGTTTGGGTCCTGTCCTAAAAATCAGGCCAGTTGAATCAACAAGTGGCAAAATGTATGTTGAATCTAGGTTACTGGTTCTCTTTTTCTATCTGCCCATTTCATGTACTTTTGGCCCATCTGATGAATGGACCAACTGATTCTTTGGCTATGGAACAAACTTTTTGGGATCACCCTATGAACAATATGGTTCTTGCACGTGTCATGTCAGCACATGTGGGGGCGTTTGTGTTGTTTGCTTCAAGATGGGTCTCCAATGACAACATTCCTCATTCTCAATCTCTCTTTTACTATGGAATGCATTGCAGATGTTGGTTATATATGGATGTCAGATATTGCTAAATTAATTGGGCCTTATGAAATTCTCTGTCCTGATTTCGACAAATATATCTACGCTTTTACTTATATTTTAGGCAGAAGTGCTGATCGAAAAGATTGCATTACATGAACTGATTAATCCTCGTATTGGAGAATCCTACGACACATACGAACTGTACCATATGGCTAGGACAACGTACTTGTCTGTTAGGAGAAGGCTGGAAGTGCGCCCTGTTTCGACAAGAAAACAAATGTGTTTGATTTGGGGGAATTATCTCATTCAGACATAACAGAGAAAAGGTACAAAGACGATCATCACATTTATTGATTCTGAGTTCATTTACATCCTCTAATATCCCTTGATTCTAAGATAGATTATTCAAACATATACAAATTAATGATGTTCGAAGAATTCAATTCAAATAGCAAATTTGGCAACATTTTGTCAGGGGTTTCAGTCATCTCCCAGGACTTAAGAGGAATTGTTGAATTTATCAGCCAATCTTCAAGGAGATAGAAATTTCGACAGCGTTCCGGTGCTATTTCGATCATCTCCTAGGACTTAGGAGGAATATGCACTTCCGCTGGTTATCTCCTTTGCACTTAAACAGAAGAGCTTAGAGGCTTCAACCATTTCAGCAACATAACGGCCATTTGTCGTCACATACTGCAGAGCAGACTGGTTGCGTGGACCCGCGCAAAGCCCTTAGGCTGCTATTCTCACCTTCGATCTCTCTTCTTGCTCTGCCTTCTCTTGAAGATCTTCAATCTTCCTTGAAAAGTGGCGTGAAAGCCATCTTCACTTCAATTGCGCGGTACCGCGTAAACAACTTCCGTTGCACGGGTCCGCGCAAGTAATCTTCATTGCGCGGGCTGGCGCAAAGGCCTTCTTCTCTCTTTCTCCTGCCTTGCTTCTTTCTCATTTCGTTGCACACCAACTGATCCGATCTGATCCAACCCCTCAAATGAAGAAGGGAGGGGTATTTATAGGCCCTCGCACGTGTGGTACCTCAATTTTGGTGTCTTGGGACCCACCTTACATCAATCTTAACTATTCAAGGAAATTTTCTCCTGAAACCAACTGCTCAGACCCGCACAATCTGATCTTTGGTTGCGCGGTTCCGTGTAAAGGATATTGGTTGCGCGAACCCGCGCAAACCACCTTCTTCTTCTTTGAAACTTTTTACAGAACAGATCTATGCGCAATTGTTATTTTGTTTGTGCGGTCCCGCGCAATCGATATCGTTTGCGGGGAGCCACGCAAACTATCCTTAAGTCATTTCTTTCTTCATCTTTTCCAATTTTCCTTCTATTCCTTTCTTCTTTCTTTCTAGTCTTTGATATCTTTTCATCTCTTCAAATCAACCCACGATGGAAACTTTGCACACATTTTTTTTGTGCACCAACAGATACCCCCTCGATCCTTCTTTGATTGGTTTCACAAAATCAAATGGAGGATCGATCTTCTTTAGCACAAAAATCCTTTCTCGGCAATAGAAACTTCATAAGCTCAGATATGACTATGTATCGGAGATGAATCACTTAAATGGAGAACTCCGATAGTCGAGCTCAGACGGAGGACCATGCTGAATCACGATCGAGGGAATCAAGCTCGAATGAATTGTGGATGAAGGATGACTGAATGATCATGCTTGACCGGAAGATCGAATGACCGTATTCAACCGGAAGACTGGATGATTGCTCTTGATCGGGGGACTTGAGATTTAAATGTCTGCGCTCGGTCAGAAGACTTGAACAATCCCGCTCGAACGGAAGATTTGAATGCTCACGTTCGAATGAAAGGCTTGCTTGAATGATGGCGTTCGAACGGAACATTTGAATGATGGCGTTCGAACGGAATACTTGAATGATGGCGCTCGAACGGAATACTTGAATGATGGCGCTCGAACTAAAAGCTGGAATGCCCCCAACTAGTAGTGTCAAGTGGATGCTTCACTAGAGAAGATAAAATTCTCTTTTCATCGAAGCACATTTCTGCAACAGCTGTGATGACTTTGTCTTTGAGCAATTTGATCAGAGGAGTATCTTTCAGCACTGCTGTTGTTGCAACAGTCTCTTTGGTCAACTTCAGTGATTCTTTCCTTTAACTTCGTATTTGGGGTTGTTCTTTAATGTTGCTCCTGCCGCAATCAACTTTTTTATTGTTTCCTTTATTCATGATCTACATGACCCAAGCTTTTTCGAATGATAATCTTTCCTGCCAAATTGATTAGAATTAGTATCTCAGGACATTATAATTTTTCAATTTAGCTTTATGAAGCATTGATAATTTTGAAATATATATTGAAAGCTTCTTCTCTCTGTTAAGTTGATTGTGATGTTCGCTTTGTCTATCCTTAAGTCATTTCTTTTTTCATCTTTTCCTTGGATCTTTGCTAATTCTGGAAAAATAGACAAGACTTCGGTGATGATTCTGTTTGCTCCTTATCTCTCTCAGATTTGATACTTGGAGTCTCGCGATAACATTATTAGGATAGCGAAGAGTTTACGACATTGGTATATAACTGAGCCTTAATATAGAAGCAACTTTCGAACGTTGACGTTAAGTCATGATTCTCGGTGTACAAATTCCTTTGCCGTGTATAAGAAATTATCAGAAAGACCAAGGCATATATTGAATATACAGATCCTGCCCCCCTTTCCCGGTCAATGTCACATAAAGATTTCTTCAGAAGATAATACTTCCGGAGTAAAGCGTATGTTTGAATCTTTAGATTGGCCGGAAGAAAATGATAATTCTTCACTAGTTTATTCTCTGCCCCCTTTGAGAATCTTATGTGATAATATTCCTTTATATCGAGAAGGCGAGAGATAAAAGGACCTTACATCTCTTGTGCGATAATATTCCTTTGAAGGCTAATAATTGACCTTGAAGATTTGAACTCTTGAGTAGATAATTGCCAATATCTTAAAGGCATTTTTTGTTGCTGTAATTTGAACCTGATTCAAGAGAAACGCATTTTTGCATATTGTTTACTCAATGCTTAAGATTTTCATCAGGCAATTGTATACTTAAGCATATCTAATTTGAAATGTGTATTTGCAGCATTTTGAATGCTACATTTAGTTTATGCTTTTGAGCAATGGTGCTAGTGCACTTTGACTGACCATACTTTGACTGGAGAAGACTGACCTTGACCTGACTGGACTTGACTCAACCAGACAACTGAACTGGACTTGACACTGGGCTCAAAGAGCAAGATAGTTTACCGCCAATTTCGAGCAGGGCTCAAGGAGCAAAATAGTTTACCGCCATTTTCGGGCAGGCCAATTTCAGGCTTCGTAGGTCTTGTGCGTAATGTCAGTATAAGGCTTGACTAGGCTGCCTTAAATGTTCATAGGTCTTATGTGACTGCTTCGTCAACTGCCGTCAGGAATTTTCTTCGGTGTCGGCGATAGTCTCAATGCTTGATAGCAATTATCAACACTTAGCAGTGATTATCATCGCTTGATAGCAATTATCAACACTTAGCAGTGATTATCATCGCTTGATAGCGATCATTAATGCTTGACAATGATCATTAACGCTTGGCAACGATCATCAACGCTTGATAGCAATCATTAACGCTTGGTAGCGATCATTAACGCTTGGCAGCGATCATTAACGCTTGGCAGCGATCATCAACGCTTGATAGCGATCATTAATGCTTGATAGCAATCATCAATGCTTGGTAGTGATCATTAATGCTTGGTAGCGATCATTAATGCTTGGTAGCGATCATCGACGCTTGATAGCGATCATCGACGCTTGATAGCAATCATTAACGCTTTGTAGCAATCATCGACGCTTGATAGCGATCATCGACACTTGATAACTATCATTAACGCTTTCCGTTTGGCGATGACTTGATATGCTTGAAGGCTTGTCTTGTTTTGGAAATGACTTGAAAGCGCTAATTTGGCGATAATCAATAATCATTGACACTTTTCATTTGGCGATTATCTTTGGTGCTTCGCATTTGACAATGACTTGATGTGCTTAAAAGCCTGCATCTTCTTCAAATATGCAAAAGAAATACATTCTATAGTGAGAAATATATTTCATAATTTTTACTCACCTTTCTTGCTTGTCTTACCCTCTTTTGATTAGGAAGCATTGCTCTAGGAATCTTTGTAATCAAAATCATGATGTCGCTACTTTTTGTGTCATACACCTTAACAATTTTGCTTTTATCAATCTTCTCTTGTAACTTGTTTTTTAAACCATTCACTTTTCTCTTCTTCTTTTTTTTTTTTTTAAAAAATTATATCTTCTAAATTTCTCTTAAAATTCGAAGTCAATTGAAAAACCGTGTTTTAATTCATTCGCATAAAGGAGAATACATGACCTTGTCTTTCGCAATCCTTTTGTTCCTTTACTTGGCGACAATCGTTAGTTCTTGATAGCAATCATCAATGCTTGTTAGCATTAGTGCTTGCTTTTGCCCTCAATTTTGTCCTGCAAAAATTGATATAGATAATAGAAAATTATCGCCTCGGGGAATTAATGATTACCTCATTTGGGATTTTGAAATTTTGTCATTCTGAGACTTTGCTTATCTTGCCCCCTTGGATTTTGAATTTATCATACTGATATATTTCAAAATCAAAATAGCGGTCATCTCTTGAACTGGCAGGTATTGCAATGCATATCTGCAACGAATGCTCCTTACATCAAGGCTTTATATCTTTTGTCTCACTTGCTTCTTTTCATTTGAGTATTTTAGGCTTTCACAGCTCGATCTTGTCAATTACTGGCGGTTCACCATACGAAGCATGTTATCATCTTTTAACGCGGATGCCCCTAGAATTTTCTTTATCGAATCCCTATCTTCTCTTTTTTCTCTTACTTTTTCTTTTTGTCATGCTCTTTCATCATAATTTCTCCCTTATCGATCATCTTTTGTAGCTTTTTCCCAAGGGGATTACACTTTTCTGTATGATGCCCAAATTTACGGTGATAGTGGCAATAATCCATTCCTCTTGTATTTTCAATTTCTTCGCGGTGTCTTAGCCGAGGTAATTCAATACTCTTCATAGCCAATAATTGCTTCAGCATAGGAAGTATATCTTTTCTTGCAAATGGATATTTCATATGGTCTTTATTTTGTCTGGACCTTTTATATGCCATTATAACCGCACGACCATTTCTATCTTCTCCATTGCCATCTCTTTCAACATTTTGATAATCTTCTTTAGTTTCTTCTTTTCGAATGATGCGGGCTGATTTTGACTGAGAAGCAGACACTCTTCCCATCATCTTTTCAAGAGCATATGCCTTCGTAGCAAAATTATGAAAGCTTCTCCAATCTTTACTGATCAGGTGGCATGCCAATTCTGGTCTCATGCCTTCAAAACATAGTTCTACTTGTTCTGATTCCTGCAGCGGATGTTGACATGATGCTGCCAAGTCCTTCCATCGACTGATGAATTCTTCAACTGATTCGTTTTCTTCTAGGCGAATAGAGGCCAATTCGGTCAGACTAATTTCTCTGTCCGAAGAGAAAAAGTTTGACATAAAAGCATCCTGCATCAGTTCCCAGGTATAAATAGATCCCGGGATTAAACTTGAATACCATCTGAAAGCTTTTCCTGTCAAAGAAGATCTGAATAGTCACAGACAATATTGAGGAATTCTAGAGAAATTTCCCATCTTTGCTATGTAATGCATCATATGTTCTTCTGGGGATCCGTTCCCGTTGAATTTTTGAAAGTCTAGGTGTTTGAAGTTAGCGGGAAATGATATTTCTTCTATTTCACGAGGATATGGCGTCTGATATTGAAATTTCTTATTCTGACTACGCTCATTCTCTAGGTGAATAGATTCGATAACCATCTGCTGGAGTTCTTCCTGTGTGATATTCTGAGTAACATTAGGCATTGGTTCTTAAAATCTGACCGCTTGCGGTTGTGGCCTTTCTACTTGTGGCTCAACGTTGTTCACGACAGCCACTGTCGGAATACTAGGAACTTCTTCAGGCACATGCTTATTTAGTGGAAACTGATCAGGCTGATTAATATCTGTCAATGAGCTTTTTGTTTCATTATACTTCGATCGTCTTAATATTGAAGCAGGAAACGAGCGTCGTGCTGCAGACGCTGTTGAAGAAAATGAACTATTATTTGATTTGAAATCAGTGCATTGTCACTTCGAAGAACTAGCTGACTGTAATCGTGGCATTCTCAATGCATGGGTTTGCTTGAGTGACCATTCGCTGGTTATAGTTGCTTTTCCTTTATTTTTCTGGACTCGCCATGATTCTGTGGAGGACATCTTTATGGTCATAGCTAACGGTATCCGAAGGCCTTCTGGAGTCACAGGTCTTTCTGTTTTTCTTGAATGAGACGATTGTGTGACCAAAGCAGGACTATGTCTCACAACATTTTGCATAATCAACCTGGTACCTGGCGAGATGATGCTTTTCGCGGAAGTCGATCAAACTTTCTGACTTTTGGATATTACTATCTTCCATCCTTCCTCATCTTCTTGAGTTTTTTGTTCTTTTGTCCATTTGGCCTTTGGGGTGATCATAGCAGGGAAATTGTGCGGCGTTAACTGAGGAACTATAAGCTCAAGATATGTTGCAGGAGGAGCGATTTCAGAATTCTTCTTCTTTACATTACGCCTTATCGGCCTTCTAACTCTTGGCGAAGGCGGGTGTACTCTAGAGCTTCTTGCATTCTGTACTCGTCTTACGAGACATTACGACAGTCCAGCCTTTATCTCCTTCCAACGATTGAGGTGAAGCAGATACAACATCAGATGTTGTTCGAGTCAGGTTGTTTTTTGCCTGTAGAAAGTTGAGTCATGCACTCTGGAGGTTGATTCGGTGCGTATTCTATCATGAACCTGGTCGGAGTGAAACGGAAGCTCCCTGCTTGTCATTGGTCGTAACTTGTAGTTGGATTCAGAAACCTTCGATCATGGAACACGATTGTAGTTAGTGATTGAAGGATTAAACAATCTATCTTAGAGATGAAGGGGAGGATGTTCCCACTAAGAGTCGCCATTTTGGTGTCTGATAGACGCCAAACGGTGATGAAAGTTTCATAAAGATTTCATTGTTAATGCTAAATAAGATAAATAATTCCCCAGTAGAGTCGCCATTTTGTTTCGACAAGAAAACAAATGTGTTTGATTTGGGGGAATTATCTCATTCAGACATAACAGAGAAAAGGTACAAAGACGATCATCACATTTATTGATTCTGAGTTCATTTACATCCTCTAATATCCCTTGATTCTAAGATAGATTATTCAAACATATACAAATTAATGATGTTCGAAGAATTCAATTCAAATAGCAAATTTGACAGCATTTCTTCAGGGGTTTCAATCATCTCCAAGGACTTAAGAGGAATTGCTGAATCTATCAGCCAATCTTCAAGGAGATAGAAATTTCGACAGCATTCCGGCGCTATTTCAATCATCTCCAGGACTTAGGAGGAATATGCACTTCCGCTGGTTATCTCCTTTGCACTTGAATAGAAGAGCTTAGAGGCTTTAACCATTTCAGCAGCATAACGGCCATTCGTCTTCACAGACTACAGAGCAGACTGGTTGTGCGAACCCGTGCAAAGCCCTTGGGCTGCCACTCTCACCTTCGATCTCTCTTCTTGCTCTGCCTTCTCTTGAAGATCTTCAATCTTCCTTGAAAAGTGGAGTGAAAGCCATCTTCACTTCAGTTGCGCGGTACCACGCAAACAACTTCCGTTGCGTGGGTCCACGCAAGCAATCTCCGTTGTGCGAGCTGGCGCAAAGGCCTTCTTCTCTCTCTCCTGCCTTGCTTCTTTCTCATTCCCTTGCTCACCAACTGATCTGATCCAATCCAACCCCTCAAATGAAGAGGGGAGGGGTATTTATAGCCCCTCGCATGTGTGGTACCTCGGTTTTGGTGTCGTGGGACCCACCTTACATCAATCTTAACCATTCAAGGAAATTTTCTCCTGAAACCAACTGCGCAAACCCATGCAATCTGATCTTTAGTTGCGTGGTTCCGTGTAACGGATATTGGTTGCGCAGACCCGCACAAACCACCTTCTTCTTCTTCAAAACTTTTTACAAAACAGATCTCTGCGCAATTGTTATTTTGTTTGTGCGGTCTTGCGCAATTGATATCGTTTGCAGGGACCCGTGCAAACTATCCTTAAGTCATTTCTTTCTTCATCTTTTCCAATTTTCCTTCTATTCCTTTCTTCTTTCTTCCTAGTCTCTGATATCTTTTCATCTCTTCAAATCAACCCATGATGGAAACTTTGCACACATTTTTTTGTGCACCAACACGCCCATCCATGGGAGAGGTAACTGATTGAAATTTGGTACTCTGATTTTTTTGTGATTTTTAGTTGCAAAATGTTAAATGTCTTTTGCATGAATGTACTACAGCATGGATGGGAAATATAGTACAGCATGCATGGGAAATATAGTGATTGGTGGGTCACCACATGGTTTGTCACTATGCCAAAAACATGTACATTCATGAGTTTTCCCTGTTGAATGTGGCCTGTTACTCATCACTCTCGTTTATCCTCCCCCTCTTTAAGGCTAGTGATAAGATCCTTCCCATATTCCAATCAATGTAGTTTTCAGAACATGGCCCATCCAAGGCACACAAAATCATTGATAGGATATGTAATGAGCTTCCAAGATAATGGTTTTAACTCTTGGTCCATGATCCTTATGAAGTTGATCCTTTCGGGTGGGGAGAAGTCAAGCTATAGGAACAGTTAGGGTTAAAAGGGATCCTGCAGCTCGTGTTATGCGGGGTTGGCACTCTCAACATCTTCTTAGCAATGGTTATGTTGGTGACTCACTTATCAAGGTTTGTGGAGATTATCAAATGTTATGTTTATGCATTTGGTTTTGTGCTCATACCATGTTGTAAAATTTCTTCCATGTGACCCCACCATGATGTATGTGTTATATCCATATTGTCCATCTATTCTACCATATCATTTTAGGTCGATCCAAAAATCAAGGAGAGCACACCATAAAAACCAATGGAACAATGACAATCACCTCTTAGAGCCATCATGTTGTTTATTTACTATCCAACCTGTTTATAAGATGAATAAAGGTAAAACACAAATATTAGGCCTCGTTTGTTAAATCAAGTCTAAAGACCGTATCTAAAATCAAGCTTCGAATTTGAAATCAAGAAAAAAAAAAAAAAAAAAAAAAAACTTGTTTGATAATTATGGCTGAAGTCTAAAAATTAAGTACTGAATCCGAAAGGAACTGTTTGTTAACAAACATTTTAAATGCCTGAAATATGTTAATTTGACACATTTGCCTCGATCTCTCGTTTGGAAATATTTTACATTATAAAGAAATTATTTTTTATTAAATGAAAATAAAATCATTATATTTAATTCAAATAAACTAAAATACTTAATAAAAAACTAAAATATCATCATAATTCCCTCAATTCCTCTTAGCGGAAAGATTGTCACTATGTGTTGTATAGGATTGAACACCAATAGCAACAAAAACTTCAAATAAGGCCCACCTTATATTTATATGTTATCCAAACCATTTATAAGGTCATTCCCAATTGAATGACGTTAAAACATATTGATCCAAAACTTACATGGCGTATTTAAGTTTATTTTCCATCCAATATGTTCATAAGGTCACAAATAGGGAAAAAATCATATTGATCCAGAACTTCTGTGACCGCAAAAAGGATTTCAATGGTAGAGTTGAATCCCCCACTGCTTTTTGCAGTGAGGTCCACTTGATAGTTCGATATGTCTAAGATCTAACGTGTTCATAAGTTAAGACAGACATGAAAGAAGGGAAAACATAAATTTCAGCTATATCGAAAACTTTTGTGGCCCTTAGAAAATTTTAATGTTGGGCATCACTCTCTCCACTGTTTTATACGGTGGGGTCCATTAGAGCTTTGGATCTAACTCGTTCTTTGGCTTGTGCCCTAAAATGATCTCTCCAAATGGATGTACGGTGTGGATACAACACATACATCATGGTGGGTCCCACATAATTTGGTGACGTCACTTTAGTAGCGAGTCTCCTACTCAACCCGTCGGTATCTAATCCGCGTCCTTGGCTACTAGACATGGATTTCCAAGTTCCTATGCTGGGAATCAGGTGGGGCCACTGTCATATTTGTGTGAAATCCTATCCGTCCATCCATTTTTTGAGTTCATTTTAGGATATGAGGCAAAAAATGAACCGTATCCAATGCTCAAGTGGGCCGAAAATGTGATAATTGAATGTCTACAATTGAAATATTCATGGGGCCAAAAAAGTTTTGAGTTCATCCCAGTACAAATGACGTTATTAAAATAGTAGAAATTTCCCTAAACACATTTTCCTTTAGTACGGCCCACTTGAGTCTTGTATCCTGCTCAATTTTGATTTCATCAACCAAAATGAGCTCACAAAATGGATGGACGGAGTGGATTTCTGAAAAACATCACGGTGGACCCCACCTAAGTTTCATTCGCAGGAACTTTTGCTAAAGGCTTTCGTAAGAAATCCGCATCAATGGCTGATGGTCGGTGCTATGTGGGCCCCACCATGATGTTGTGTTTCATCCATGCCATCCATATATGTTTCTAGATCATTTTATGGTATGAGACCAAAAATGAGATATATCCCAATCTCAAGTGAACCACATTACAGGAAAACAGTATTGAATGAATGTTGACCATTAAAAACTTTTTGGGGGCAATAAAAGTTTTGGATCAAGCTGATTTTTATTTTTTTCATTCATCTAGGTCTATATGACCTAATCAACAAATTGTATGTCAAATAAATAGTACATTAGGCCTTAGGAGAATTTTAATGGTGGATATCCAGTCACTATTATTTTCCTGTGGTATGGCCCACCTGAGATTTATATTCCTATCATTTTTGGTATCAAGCCCTAAAATGATATTTAAAAATGGATGAAACACACAGTGTTCGAAATATCGATATCGCACCCTTGGGATACAGATACGTATTGGTTATCGCACGGGATATATCATTTGTATCGCATAGTTTATCGCACTTTTTGGGAAACATGGGGAAATATTGGGGAAATGGTTGAATTTTTTAATGAAACTATGCGGATTGTTAAAAAGGCCCTTAATACACACTTTTAAATCATAAAGTTTTAAAAAAGAAGTGTACATAATAGATTTCCTTTGTATAGGGTCCTAAGCTATGCGCTGTCCGATTGAACTAAGACAACTATATTCAGTATCAACCCCGTCCATTCATTTTTCCATATCATTTCAGGACATTATCCATAAAATAAAACAGATCCAATAATTAGGTAGACCATACCATAGGAAACAATGGTGATTGACCATTAGTGGGCCACGAAAGTTTTGGATCAAGCTAATAATAGTTTTTTCTCTTCATTCAAACCATAAATTTATCTTGTAAAATGGATGGATGGAGTGGATAAAATACATGAATTATAGTGGGCCCACAAAGTTTACAAAGTACACTGCTCACTAGGGGATCCACTTCCCACCACATTGGGGGTGGGGCGCTGATCGTACGCAGATTTCCTGCCAAGTTCCTTCGCTCAAAACCTAGGTGGGGCCCACTATGATGTTTGTAAGAAATCCACCTCGTCCATTCATTTTTTGAGATCATTTTAGCACTTGAGAGCAAAAATGCGCAGGATCCAAGACTAAAGTGGGCCACACTAAAGGAAAAGGTGGGTAGGAAAATTCCTACCGTTGAAACCTCCCTGAGTCGACAGTGATGTTAACTTGCCATCCATACCGTTCATAACGTTATTCCTACACGGATGAATTAAAAATACAAATATTAGTCTGATTCAAAACTTATGTGGCCCCACGAATATTTCAAGTGTGGATGTTCAATCCTCACATTTTTGGCACACTTGAGTATTAGATCCTACTCATTTTTTATTCCATGTCCTAAAATGATCTCACAAAACAGATGGACGGAGTGGATTCCTCATAAACATCATAGTAGGCCCCACTAAGGTTTCAAGCGCAGGAACTTCATGCGGAAGGCTTTAGCAGGAAATCCGTGTACGGCGCTGACCTCCTCGGGCTTAAGTTGTACAAACATTTCAAAGTTACATGGACCACAATATTGTATTTATTATATCTACACCGTTCATGCATTTGGAGAGATCATTTTAGATCATAAACCCAAAAATGAGTCATATCCAAAGCTCAAGTGGACCATACCACAAATAGCAGTGGGGGACTGATTCTCACCATTAATACATTTGTAGGGGCCACCATAATGTTTATTTTCCATCCAATCTGTTAATTAGGTTACATAGACCTCGATGAAGAGGAAAAATAAATATCATATTGATCTAAAACTTCCGTGACCCCCAAAAGGGTTTCAATGGTAAATGTTCAATCTACCACTGCTATTTGCAGTATGGTTTAGTTGATCTTTGGATCTGTCTTATTTTTCAGCTCAAGCCTTACGAAGAGCTTGCCAAATAGACGAACGGTCTGGATATAACACATACGTCATGATGGGATCCACAGAACTTGGTGATGTCAACACATAGGTCAGTGCTGTGCGTGGTACTTGATTTCGATAAAAAAAAAGGCTCGAACGACCTTTAGTGTTTAAGCAGAGAGGGTTCCGGAAGCCGGAACCCTAAAATTTCTCCCAAATCTCATCATATCGGCGAGAATGTCTCCGGATTTCTCTCCAAAATCGGAGATTTTATTTGCGATAACCTAGGAACGACGCTTCAATTCGAATGTCTAATCACCACTATTTTTTTTTTGGTATGATCTATGATCCATGCCCTAAAATGATCTGATAAAACAGATAGAAGGTGTGGATATACAACATATACATCACAGTAGGCCACGACCATGTGTATGCCAGTGTCGGGAAGTTCCACCTCGTCCACTGTTATGTTTGTGGGAAATCCATCCTGTCTATCAGTTTTTTTTTTTTTGGATCATATTACGTGTGGCCATAAATGTGGGAGATCCAAAACTAGAGTGGGCCGCAAGGCAAGAAACGATAAATATTGTATATCCACCGTTGAAACATTTATAAGACCATGTAGTTTTTGTATGAAGATAATAGTTTTAGTTTTTTCAGTTTATCCATTAGGAATGACCTTATGAATGGAATGGATGACATATAAACATCACGGTGGACCAGGGAGGTTTCAACAGTAGGCATTTCCCTACCCACTTTTTCTTTGTCATGCAGCCAACTTGTGTTTTATTTCTGCTTTCGTTTCGGGGCCACGTCATAACATGTCCTAGAAAAATAGACAGAGGAGGTGGATTTCTCACAAAATCAGGGTGACCCATCTAATCGGACGCGGATTGCGTCCTACCCCCACGTTAGAAGCTCTTACTTGCGGAAACGGATTGGCTACTCCCCGACACCAGCTCGTGGCTGGTGGTCGGTGCTCTGTGGACCCACCATGGTGTATATGTTTCATCCATTTTTAAAGATCATTTTATACCTTGATACCAAAAATGAGAGGGATTTGAATCTCAGGTGGACCACACCACAGGAAAACAATATCGATTGGATATCCACTATTAAAATCTTCCTAAGGCCTGTTTATTTGACATCCAATATGTTGATTAGGTCATATGGACCCAGATAAATGGAAAAAACAAATATCAACTTGATCTAAAACTTTTACAGCCCCCAAAAAGCTTTTAATGGTCTACATTCATTCAACACTGTTTCCTGTAATGTGGTCCAGTTGAGATTGGGATATATCTCATTTTTTGTTACGTATCATAAAATGATCAATAAAATTTGATGGATGACATGGATGAAACACATATATCATGGTGGAGCTCATAGAGCACCGACCACCAGGGTTGGTGGCAGGGGGAGTAGCCAATCCGTTTCCCTTGCGTATTAAGCAAGATTAGATGCGACGCGGTCCTACATAATCCACATTGTTAATCGTTTTTCTCAGATCTATTAGGCAAAAATTGAGGCAGTTTCAAGGCTTAAGTGGACCACAAAGTGAGGATTGAATTTTCACCATTAAAAACTTATTGGGAGTCGGAGAAGTTTCGGATCAAACTGATATTTGTTTTTTCACTTCATCCAAATCTAAATGACCTTATAAATAGGTTGGATGGTAAAAAACATGACGGTGGCACTTAGAAAGGTTTCAACTGTGGGTATTATTATCACTGCAACTTCCTTTGGTGTGGTCCACTAGAACTGTGTACCTGCTTCATTTTTAGGCTGATTCCTTAAAATGATCTGTGAAAAGCAATGAATGACATGGATAAAACACTTATATAACGGTAAGCCCCACAGAGCCCTGCCCGCACGGATTACTGTCCGGGTGGGGGTAGGACGAAATCCACGTCCCTGGACATGAATTTACTGCAAAAGCCTTTCGCACGTAGTTCCTGCGCAAGGATCCTGGGTGGGGCCCACCGAAATGTTTTTGAGAAATCCACTCCATCTATGAGATCATTTTAGGATGTGAGACAAAAAACGAGGTGTATTAAACACTCATGTGGGCCATACAAGAGGAAAAAGTGGGTATTCAATGAGCACCATTGAAGCATTTTTATGGCCATAAAAGTTTTCTATCAGGCTATAATTTTGGTGTTTTCACTTCATCCCATTGTGAATGACCTTGTAAAAGGTTTTGATATCATATAAACATCAAGGTGGAGCCCATTAAGGTTTCAATGGTAGAAATTTCTTTACCGAAATTTCCCTCTCGTGTGACCTACTTAAGTGTTGTATCTACCTTATTTTTAGTAAAATGTACTAAAACGAGATCGAAAAATGGATGGATGGAATGGATCTTTCCAAATCACATGATCCAACAGAGATGCTCATAACTCCCTCATTTGATGTCGAATTGGGTTGATTTTTGGTCATCTGAAAGGTACTTAGTGCTCTTTCATTCTTGACTAGAGTCTTCGTATTCTGAGACCATTTGGGCATCCATTAGTGAGATCGCAGTCGTCGGTACTGAATTTCAACTTCATCTCCTTCTCCAACAGTAACCTTCATAACTCTCTCTTCACTGGTCGAATTTAGACTATTTTGTGCTCATTGGAATGGTAACTTGACAAGCATCTAAATGAGACCAGAATTGGGTAATTTTGAGACCGTTCGATATCCCAAAAGCACGTTGGAACTTTCAATCATCATTTTGCAATTTGGATTTTGTTAATCTTTCCAAATCGCGTGATCCAACGAAGATGCTCATAACTCCCTCGTTTGATGTTGGATTGGGTCAATTTTTGGTCATCTAAAAGGTACTTTAGCGCTCTTTCATTCCTGACTAGAATCGTCGTATCTGAGACCATTTGGGCATCCGTTAGTGGGATTGCAGTAGTCGGTACTAAATTTCTCCTTCATCTCCTTATCCAACAATAACCTTCATAACTCTCTCTTCAATGATCGAATTTAGATTGTTTTGAGCTCATTGATATGGTAACGTGACAAGCTTCTAAATGAGACCAGAATTGAATAATTTCGAGACCGTTCGATATCCCAAAAGCACGTTGGAACTCTTTGATCATCATTTTGCAATTTGGATTGTTAATCTTTCCAAATCGCGCGATCCAATGGAGACGCTCATAACTCCTTCGTTTGATGTCGGATTGGGTCAATTTTTGGTCATCTGAAAGGTACTTTAGCGCTCTTTCATTCCTGACTGGAATCGTCATATTCCGAGACCATTTGGGCATTCGTAACTGGGATCGCAATCGTCGGTACTGAATTTCTCCTTCATCTTCTTGTCCAACAGTAACCTTCATAACTCTCTCTTCAGTGGTCGAATTTAGACTATTTTGATCTCATTGGAATGGTAACTTGACAAGCTTCTAAATAAGACCAGAATTGGGTAATTTCGAGACCGTTCGATATCCCAGAAGCACGTTGGAATTCTTCGATCGTCATTTTGCAATTTGGATTGTTAATCTTTCCAAATCGCGCGATCCAATGGAGACTCTCATAACTCCCTCGTTTGATTTCGGATTGGGTCAATTTTTAGTCATATTAAAGGTACTTTAGTGCTCTTTCATCCGTGACTGGAATCGTCGTATTCCGAGACCATTTGGGCATCCGTAAGTGTGATCGAAACTGTCGGTATTGAATTTCAACTTCATCTCCTTGTCCAATATTTACTTTCATAACTCTCTCTTCAGTGGTCGAATTTGGACCATTTTAAGCTCATTGGAATGGTAAATTGATAAGCTTCTAAATGAGACCAGAATTGGGTAATTTCGAGACCGTTCGATATCCCAAAAGCACGTTGGAACTCTTCGATCGTCATTTTACAATTTAGATTGTTAATCTTCCCAAATCGTGCGATCCAACGGAGATGCTCATAACTCCCTCATTTGATGTCGGATTGGGTCGATTTTTGGTCATCTGAAAGGAACTTTAGTGCTCTTTCATTCCTGACTTGAATCGTCGTATTCCGAGACCATTTGGGCATTCGTAAGTGAGATCGCAGTCGTCGGTACTGAATTTCTCCTTCATCTCCTTGTCCAATAGTAACCATCATAACTCTCTCTTCACTGGACAAATTTAGACTATTTTGAGCTCATTGGAATGGTGACTTAATAAGCTTCTTAATGAGACCAAAATTTGGTAATTTCGAGACCGTTCAATATACCAAAAGCAATGTGGAACTCTTTGATCGTCATTTTGCATTTTGGATTGTTAATCTTTCCAAATTGCGCGATCCAACGAAGATGCTCAATACTCCCTCGTTTAATGTCGGATTGGGTCAATTTTTGGTCATCTGAAAGGTACTTTAGTGCTCTTTCATTCCTCACTCGAATCATCGTATTCCGAGACCATTTGGGCATTCGTAAGTGAGATCGCAGTAGTCAGTACTGAATTTCTCCTTCATCACCTTGTCCAATAGTAACCATCATAACTCTCTCTTCAGTGGTCGAATTTAGACTATTTTGAGCTCAATGGAATGGTAACTTAATAGCTTCTTAATGAGACCAAAATTGTGTAATGTCGAGACCGTTCAATATCCCAAAACCACGTTCGAACTCTTCGATCGTAGATGGTGGAACATGTGGTGCAGTAGATGGTGGCACAAGTTTCGTCCCATTGGTGGGGCCAATGGCCGGCTGAGAACCTGGCATAGTGTCAGTGTAAGATGGGCCTGAACTGGGGTCCATATGACGATCGCCGAGGGGAGGTGCCCTGTCAAGTGAATCACCAGGTGAGAGACGTGTCGTGCTTCACGTGCTCTTAGGTGGCATTCCCTATAGACAACATAGGGGACAACATGTGTTAGGTTTCTGCATAGCAACCCTCAATTTTCCAAGCAGCTTACACATTCCATAATGAAAGAAAACTTCATGCATTCTATTTAATCAAAATTGTCACAATACATGAGATGCCTTACATGGATCATGACAGAAAATGCATGTGAGCTAATTTAAACAACTTCAACATTTATCACACTAACAACCCTACCACACTACTAGACCTATAAAAGCTAAATATAGAAAGCAAGAGAGCACAGAAAACATCTAGACGACAATAACATATGACTATTCGTCCGACTCAGGCGATGACGGAGGGGCACCCTTGTCCTGTGAGCAACACAAGAGGGCTTTCAAGGTGCGCAACATCTTCTTGCACTTCTTCTTCACGTACGCTTGATGTTCTTTAAGCTTCTATTTTACCTCGGCCCGAGTCTCTTGAATCTCCTGTCTGAGAGTGGCCTGACCCTCCTCGACCTAAGCTAAATAGGCTCCTAAAGCAGCCCGATCCTGGTGGTGCTCCTGTGATATACGAGGTCCACTTCGGCTCCCCCCGAATTGTACCGATCTGGCCCCCGGCTCCGTTTGGGTCGTTTCGAGTTCCATCTCGGATATCTAAGTGTGGAACTGGTTAAATCTCCATCTAAACCCGTCGATTGACGGTCCAGAAAGGTGTTAGGATCATTTCACATGATCACAAAGGCCTACGGGCCCAATTTCTATGGTCGGTTTTGATCAATTTCGTCATTTGGCAAAATTCGTGAATCTTACGTCTGTTTCTACATTTTCTCGAACCCTCATATGTCATAGTGCGTCAGCGTACGTTGTTTGACCATAACCCAGGTCCAGTTTAATCCAAATAATGCTTTGATACCAACTTGTAACGCCCTAAAAATCGGGGGTCGAGCATAAGCTCCACTCCCGAGTTCCAACGCATCACTTATGCAACATAGATAATGATGATTAAATGTTGTCCGTGTTAGTGCATTAAACATTAGTGGGATTACACCAAAACAACATATTATACTCCAGAGACAGTTAAATTACGCAAGGGGAAGAACTGTGAGATATATAAAGTATATAAACTTTGTAAGTCTCCAGAGTATAAACATGTTACCAGGTTAAATATATACATGTATACTTCCCAAAATGGACCAAAAATGAATATACATGTGTGTTTCAAAAAGACAAAATAGCAAGGGTAATGACATCTAGTCAAAATCCCAGAAGTCCCCGTCGATCAGGCCATGGCTCACATGAACTCGCTTGAAAACTGCATGAAAGAGAATGCCTCCTCGTCATCCTCATAGTCTGGGTCTACCTCGTAGGCGTCGCCACCACCTGCAACTATGATAGAGTCTGGTTGGTGTTTAAAACACCATTCTAGAATGTGGGAGTGAGTGATCAACTTAGTGGAACACTAAAGCAAAGGTTAACATGTTATCAATTCAATCAAGCAGTAATGATAAAGCAGTACAACAAACATATCCTAGATGCTCTTGTTAATGCAAGAATGATATGCGATAATGATGCATACCCTCGCTTACACTCCCTCAGCGTCTTCATCTCACGGAGCGCATGACAAACTCCCGAAAGTGATCTTCCTCGACAAAGCACATGCGGTGCGGTGCATGCTCATGTTACCCAATACTTAATTAGATTGATTCATACAGCAGTGTTGGAAAGCCAAGGTACCTCCCTTGTATCATTTGCCCAAACAATGATCCATTCTAGGGTCATCAGTCCTAGTAAATCTCATACAATGTTGCGGTTCCAGGTCGCTACAGAGGGCTCATCACTTGATCAGTGTAAGCCTAGTTTATACTCTAGTGGCTACGGAAAGGCTCATCGCCTCAACACAGTCTCAGAGCATGCTCGAGGTCACTACAAAGGGCTCGTAACCTGATCAGTGTAGGCCGATAGCTTGAATACAATGTCCCATACCACCGTATCCGGCTCACGAGTCTATGTTGCTCATTGGACACAACGGGGAGGCTCATCGCCCCAGCGTAGGCCGACAGCTCAACCACGGTGTCCCATACTACCTTGCCCAGCTCATGAGTCTTAGCGGATCGAGGTACCAGGGTTAGCGGGGCTTCTCACTGGTGAGTTTAGTACCTTAGATTCAAGCAGTAATGTCCATACATGGTGAACATATATCGGATCAATCGGGTTACTTGACGAGCTCGACTGGTACGAGCGCACATCGAGTTAATCGACATGAAGTACGTAAGCACTCCGTGTGGCCTAACCACTGTCGACAACCATAGTACGGCTCGGATTCATCGGATACGTCTTGTGCGGCGAAGCAAACTCAACCACCAAATCAGGATCCGTTACCGATTGCCTGGACTACATCGTAGCCCCAAACACACTTCAAATAAGATAGGAATACATATGTGCTAGTCCAAAATAACATGTAGCAACCAACTTAAATATAAGTTTCATTTTAGCATTTCAACAAACTAATAGTGTACATATTAGCATACATAGGCATTTAACCATAAAGCATGTAGTATTAATATAAGAAACTATAACCATAGTTCAAGGAAATGAGTATCCTATCTCAACACCCTCATTACATGCATTCAATAGGTATTTCCTCATTGAGGCATTTTATCAAACACGTAGGCTACACATTTCAACATATATAGATTAGACTAGATATAATATATATCCTGGCAAGCTCTTTTACAAAAGAGTTGCCACGTACTCAACAAGCATATATTCATCGTTAATAATCATGGCAAGCACAAATCCAAATTCCATACGTATTTAATTATTTCAACAAATACATAGAATACGCTATACTTGAAAAAGTTCATACGTATTCGTAAAGCGAAACAAACATCACGTTTTGCATGTGAAATGGCACCCACGTCAGTAATAAATCATTAATTGACATTTAAAGTCTGGAAAACGAAAACCTAAACGTATATAGTCTGTACCTTTCACTGGTAAACTCGTAATGGATTCAGTTTGAACACTCTCGCCTGGCAAACTAGACTTTGGATACCTAATCAATGAAACAGGTTAGCTATTTCACCGATCTGCGTATTTAGATTCCTAAAACAGGTTAAGGTTAGAATTTCTTACCCGAAAATGGAACTAGAATCGCTGAAGTAGCGACATGGTAGTGTGGATTCAGTACGTTGAACGGCAGGGTGGAATCCCTGTAACAAAACCCAGACTTCCCTCACTTCTTCTCTCTCTTTCCTTCTCTTTCTTTTCTTTTCTCTCCCTAGGGTTTGCAAATTCGTGTGGGGAGAGAGAATGAGGGTTTTAAGCCCTTATATAGGCTCAGATGTGAGCCCAATGGCCCTAGGGTCATGGTATACGTATATTATAGCAAAAATCCATATGTTTCGGCTCAACGGAGCACTTCCGGAGCCCCCTTTTCTGAACGCGGTGGGACTTAAGCTCCCTGACCTTTGATCCAAGTCCAGATAAGTTTTTGGTCCGATTGAAATTACAGATTAGCCGTGGCGGACCAGTTTCAGTTCAACGGTCACTGGTGCTCGATCAGGGCTGCAAGTGTACTGACATGTGTTGAAAATTTTCCTTGATCCGAGGGTGTAATTGGGTCAGATTCTGATGGTCTGAATCCTTAGATTCAGCCCGCAAGTGAGATGACTCAATTCACTTAAGTCTCAGTTTATTTTCTAAAGATATTCGCGTTTCTCACACACTTCGCTCCGTGCTCAAGTTGTGCGTTTCTGGATACTGTTAGGACTTAATTTTTGAGTTGGTTGTCAAGCCCAGCAAGGCGGTCATAACTGTATAGTTTCGTAGTAATCGGACTTTTGACGCGTGGTTCAGGTCCGATACGCATCCATAACACCTTCATCAACGGGATAACCCTACTACGTAACACCTGCTCCTTCCTGTCTAGGATGCGTGTCGGCCGCAGAACATTAGTAGCATCCTCACTCAACTGCACCTGCTCCCATTTGATGATGTGGGAAGAATCAGGAACGTATTTCTTTAGCATAGATACATGAAATACGTTGTGCACGCCCGCAAGCGGTGTGGGCAGAGGAAGACGGTATGCCACCTCACCCACTTGATCAAGTATCTGAAATGGGCCAATGAGCCACGGCGTAAACTTTCCCTTCTTTCCAAACTGAAGGACTCCCTTCATGAGGAAAACTTTTAGAAATACATGGTCCTCGACCTCGAACTCTACCTGCCGCCGCCTCGTATTGGCGTAGCTCTTCTGTCTGCTCTGTGCTGCCAGAAGTCGACGCCTGATAATGTCGATTTCTCTAAGGTCTCCTGAACCAACTCTAGGCCAATCAGGTTCTTCTCACCAACCTCTGCCCAGCAATGCGGTGCTCGACAGGGTCACCATACAATGCCTCATATGGAGCCATGCCAATACTCGCCTGAAAACTGTTGTTATACACGAACTCTGTATAAGGAAGATAGTCGTCCCAACTGTCCTTGAAATTCAGCACACAAGCTCGTAGCATATCTTCTAACACCTAATTTACCCGTTCCGTCTACCCGTCAGTCTGTGGGTGGAACGTGGTACTGAATTTCAACTTCACACCCATTGCTTCCTGGATACGAGTCCAGAAGATAGATGTGAATCGCGTGTCTCGGTCAGACACAATCTTTAGGAGAACTCCATGCAGACGTACAATCTCCTTGATGTACAACCTAGCCAATTCATCTGCAGAGTTTGAAACTTTGATAGGAAGAAAATGAGCCGATTTCATCAATCGGTCCACGATCACCCAAATGGAGTCATGTCCCTTCCTCGTCTTCGACAGCTCCGATATGAAATCCATAGAGATGAAATCCCACTTCCATTCAGCTATGGGCATGGGCTGAAGCTGTCAAGGAGGTCGGCGATGTTTAGCCTTAACTTGCTGGCACGTGAGACAACGGAACACATAATCTGCTATGTGGGCCTTCATGTTGTCCCACCAGTACGACTCTTCATATCTCGATACATCTTCGTGCTTCCAGGATGCATCACCAATTTCGAAATATGTGCCACCTCGAGAACCTCCTGTCTCAAGTCATGAAGATTTGGGACGTATAGGCGGCCACGTAACATAAGCCCCCATCCGTACCAACTCGCTACTAGGCGTCCTCATCGTCGCTAACCTGCTCTCGAAGCTTAGACAATCGCTCATTGTCCTTCTGGGCCTCGATGATCCTATCATCAATAAGTGGCTGAACACGAATGTGCGCGACGCTCTCGAATGACTCCTCTACGGTGAGTTTCTGCTCGAAGTCTCGCACGAACTCTACTATACCCCATTCTGCCACCATCAACAGAGCTGCAAACTCTATGGTCTTCTTGTGGCTCAACGCGTCAGCCACAAGGTTAGCCGTGCTCGGATGGTAGGAAACCTCAAACTTGAAGTCCTTCAAGGTTTCCATCCATCACCGCTGCCTCATATTCAGGTCCCGCTGAGTGAATATGTATCTGAGGCTCTTGTGGTTGCAAAAGAGCTCGAACTCCTCTCCGTAGAGGTAATGTCTCCAGAGCTTCAATGCAAAGATGACGGCTGCCAACTCTAGATCGTGTGTAGGGTAGTTCTCCTCGTGTTTCCTCAACTGTAAGCAATCACCCTGTCCTTCTGCATAAGTACACAACCCAAACCAACGTGAGACGCGTCGGTGTATATAGTATACTTAACCCCTTGCTCTGGCAATACTAATACAGGGGCGGACGTTAGCTTGTCCTTTAGCTTCTGAAAAGCTGCTTCTTCCTTTGCATTCCAGGCGAGCTTCAGATCCTTTCGTGTCAACTGAGACAACGGTCTGGCAATCTTGGAGAAGTCCCTAATAAAACAACGGTAGTACCCTGCCAGACCAAGAAAACTCCTCACCTCAGTAACCGAACTGGGCTGCTCCTAGTCATGAACCGCGGCTACCTTAGCGAGGTCAACTGTTATCCCTTCCTTGGACACCACATATCCCAGGAACTTGACTTCATCTTTCCAGAAGTTGCACTTCTTATACTGTGCGAACAACTGATTCTTCTTCAGAGTACCCAAGACTGCTCGCAGGTGTTCCTCGTGCTCTTCCCGACTCTTAGAGTATATCAGTATGTCATCTATAAACACGATGATGAATCGGAATAGAAACGGCCGAAACACCCTGTTCATCAGGTCTATGAACACAGCCGGTGCGTTCATAAGACTAAACGATATAACGAGAAACTCATAGTGTCCAAAACTGGTCCTGAAGGCCGTCTTTTGCGCGTCCTCATTCCTGACGCGTAACTGATGATACCCTGACTGCAGATCGATCTTCGAGAAGTATTGTTGCCCCTTCAACTAATCAAACAGATCATCTATCCTGAGAAAAGAATACTTGTTCTTCACCATCACCTAGTTTAACCTACGATAATCAATACACAATCGCAGTGACCCATCCTTCTTCTTCACGAACAAGACGGGTGCTCCCCAAGGAGACACTCTCGGTCATATGAAGCCTGCATGCAACAGATCATCGATCTATTTCCTCAGCTCCTCCATCTCATATGGAGGCATACGATATGTGAGTAGCGAGATGGGTGTTGCACCGGGAACAAGATCAATCGTAAAATTGATCTCTCACTGAGGAGGTAATCCAGGGTTCATCCTGAACACGTCCTCAAACTCCTGGACTATGGCGTGTTCCCTAATGTCGGCCCATTAACATGCTCTAGTAAGGTAGCGTAGCATCCAACACGACAGGGCCAACTGACCTGCACTGGAAAAGTAAAGACCGTGCCCTTAGGTCCGTAGGCTGTCATGACCCGAGTATCGCAATCAATCTCTGCCTTCATCTCGGTGAGCCAATCCATATCGAGGATAACGTGGTAGTGTCATAGTGGGGCAACAATAACTTCAACGAGCACTGTCCTGCTACCCAGATCTACTGAGCAACCCTCACAAGTCCAGGTGACATCTGAAAAGGTTCCTGTAGCGGTAGTGATTCTCACTTCCTTCATAGGAGTAGTATTCAATGCTAGTCGCTTGACTTCCGCGCATGAAATGATGGAGATAGTGGACCCAGTGTCCACTAATAAGAAAAATGGAGTACCTTGGACATGTGCAGTGACTTCGAAAGCCATATGTGCTGTAAGTGCAACCTCTGATGCCTCAGCTGTGAGTGAGTGCACCCGAGCCTGCTGTGAACAGTTCGACTGTGGTACCATAAACCGTTGAGGTGGCCTAAATCGGGGTATAGGCGGCCGAAAAGATGGATGTGTTGGTGCCGACCGCAGAGGTGGTGCTGATATGGCATGAGGAAGCTGGCGGTTGATTCTCTAAGGTGGCGAAAACCCGTTGTCCTTCGTCTTGGTGAAACAATACCTATCTGTATCTGCCTTCCCTCAGTATGTGCATCGTAAGTCGGTTCGTCCGAGCTGAGCCGGTGGCACCTCAAGCCTGAGAGGAGAGTCTGTAAGTGGCCTTTTGCTGAGAAATGGCCTGGTTGGAAAATCAAGTCGAGGCCTTAGGGCCACAGGTGCTCGCATACGGGACTGCCTGTCCCCATCCTGCTCAGCTCGCATAGACATGCTCACTAGCTCGGCATAGCTGGGTATGCTAGCGCAGCACATCTTTGAGCGAATCTTGGGTTGCAGACCTTCAGAAAATTGCCGCATACGCATCGGCACGTCGGCCAATATCAACGGAGCGTACTTGCCCAGCTCCGTGAATCTGTTCTCGTACTCCGCCACTGTCA
Source organism: Magnolia changhungtana (assembly GCA_030180095.1). NCBI lineage: Eukaryota > Viridiplantae > Streptophyta > Magnoliopsida > Magnoliales > Magnoliaceae > Magnolia > Magnolia changhungtana. The sequence goes on along the minus strand of JASAUF010000258.1, from coordinate 239,901 downwards.
TCCCTCCCTGTCGGAGGCGTAGGAACTTAACTCTCCTTCTCATGGCGATACGTGAGGGGATAGTACTTCTCGTGAAAGCTGGTCTCAAAGGCTGCCCACGTAAATACATATCCGACCGCAACAGTGTGGAGGATACTGTCCCACAATAAGGTGGCCTCCTTCTCAAACATGAAGGTGACCAACTCCACCTGCTCTGCCTCAGTGCAGTGCAGCGACTTAAGCATCTTAGAGATGCGGTCAAGCCAATACTCGGCCTCCTCGGGTCTATGAGTACCTGCAAAAGTAGGAGGCCTTAAGCGCTGAAATCGCTTGAAGAAGCTACTAGCACCAGCATTCCCAGCAGGGTGTACAAAAGGTGCAGGTGGAGCCACACCCATGTCCTGGTCAAAAATTCCTCCAAGGGTGGCCAAGAGCTGATGCTGCTGTTGCTGCATCAACAACATCATCTGCTCGAACCTATCAGTAGGAGGAGCCGACTGAGACACATGCGGCATCGAAGAAGATGCGCTGTTCTGCTCAGGAACAGGTGATGCAACAGGTGGTGCCACAAATGGTGCCACAGGTGGTGCCGTAGATGGTGGCAAGGTGGTGCAGTAGATGGTGGCACAGGTGTCGGCCCATTAGTGGGGCCAGTGGCCAGCTGAGAACCCAGCATAGTGTCAGTGTAAGATGGGCCTGAACTGGGGTCCATATGGTGATCGCTGAGGGGAGGTGCCCCGTCAAGTGAATCGCCAGGTGAGAGATGTGTCATGCTTCGCGTGCTCTTAAGTGGCATTCCCTATATACAACATAGGGTGCAACATGTGTTCGGTTTTTGCATAACAACACTTAATTTTCCAAGCAGCTTACACATTCCATAATGAAAGAAAACTTCATGCATTCTATTTAATCAAAATTGTTACAATACATGAGATGCCTTACATGGATCATGACGGAAAATGCATGTGAGCTAATTTAAACAACTTCCACATTAATCACACTAACAACTCTACCACACTACTAGACTTATAAAAGCTAAACATAGAAAGCAAGAAAGCACGGAAAACATCTAGACGACGATAACATACGACTAGTCGTCTGACTCAGGCGATGGCTGAGGGGCACCCTTGTCCTCCGAGCAGCACAAGAGGGCTTTCAAGGTGTGCAACATCTTCTTGCACTTCTTCTTCACGTACGCTTGATGTTCTTCAAGCTTCTATTTCACCTCGGCCCGAGTCTCTTGAATCTCCTGTCTAAGAGCGGCCTGACCCTCCTCGACCTGAGCTAAACGGGCTCTTAAAGAAGCCTGATCCTGGTGGTGCTCCTGTGATATACGACGTCCACTTCGGGTCCCCCCGAATTGTACCGATTTGGCCCCCGACTCCGTTTGAGTGGTTTCGAGTTCCATCTCGCGTATATTCTAAGTGTGAAACTGGTTAAATCTCCATCTAAATCCATCGATTGATGGTCCGAAAAGGTGTTAGGATCATTTCACATGATCACAAAGGACTACGGGCCCAATTTCTACTGTCGGTTTTGATCGATTTCACCGTTTGGCAAAATTCGGGAATCCTACGTCTGTTTCTACATTTTCTCTCACCCTCCTATGTCATAGTGCGTCAGCGTACGTCGTGTGACTATAACCCAGGTCCAGTTTAATCCAAATAATGCTTTGATACCAACTTGTAACGCCCTAAAAATCGAGGGTTGAGCATAAGCTCCACTCCTAAGTTCCAACGCATCACTTATGCAACATAAATAATGATGATTAAATGTTGTCCATGTTGTGCATTAAACATGAGTGGGATTACACCAAAACAGCATATCATACTCCAGAGATAGTTAAATTACGTAAGTGGAAGAACTGTGATAGATATATAAAGTATATAGACTGTTGTAAGTCTCCAGAGTGTAAACATGTTACCATGTTAAATATATACATGTATACTTCCCAAAATGGACCAAAAATGAATATACATGTGTGTTTCAAAAGACAAACTAGCAAGGGTAATGGCATCTAGTCAACATCCCAGAAGTCCCCGTCGATCAGGCCACGACTCACATGAACCCGCCTGAAAACTGTATGAAAGAGAATGCCTCCTCGTCATCCTCATAGTCCGGCTCCACCTTGTAGGCATCACCACCACTTGCAACTAAGATAGTCTAGTTGGTGTTTAAAACACCATCCCGGAATGTGGGAGTGAGTGATCAACTCAGTAGAACAATAAAGCAAAGGTTAACATGTTATCAATTCAATCAAGCAGTAATGATAAAGCAGTACAGTAAACATGTCCTAGATGCTCTTGTTAATACAAGAATGATATGCGATAATGATGCATGCCCTCGCCTACACTCCCTCAGCATCTTCATCTCACGGCGAGCATGGCAAACTCCCAGAAGTGCTCTTCCTCGCCAAAGCACATGCAGTGCGGTGCATGCTCATGTTAGCCAATACTTAATTAGATTGATTCATACAGCAGTGTTGGGAAGCCAAAGTACCTCCCTTGTATCATTTACCCAAATAATGATCCATTCTAGGGTCGTCAGTCTTAGTAAATCTCATACGATATTGCGGTTCTAGGTCGCTACAGAGGGCTCCTCAGCTGATCAGTGTAAGCTTAGTTTATAATCTAGTGGCAAAGGAAAGGCTCGTCGCCTCAATGCAGTCTCAGATTATGCTTGAGGTCACTACAAAGAGCTCGTCACCTGATCAGTGTAGGCCGACAGCTCGAATACAATGTCCCATACCACCATATCCTGCTCACGAGTCTATGTTGCTCACCGGACACTACGGAGAGGCTCGTCGCCCCAGCGTAGGCCGACAGCTCGACCACGGTGCCCATACCACCATGCCCGGCTCATGAGTCTTAGCGGATCGAGGTACCAGGGTTAATGGGGCTTCTCACTGGTGAGTTTAGTACCTTAGATGCAAGCAGTAGTGTCCATATATGGTGAATATATATCGGGTCAATCGGGTTACTTGACGAGCTCGATTGGTATGAGCGCACATCGAGTTAATCGACATGAAGTACGTAAGCACTCCGTGTGGCCTAACCACTGTCGACAACCAAAGTACGGCTCGGATTCATCGAACACGTCTTGTGCGACGAAGCAAACTCAACCACCAAATCAGGATTCCTTACTGATTGCCTGGACTACATCGTAGCCCCAAACACACTTCAAATAAGATAGGAATACATATGTGCTAGTCCAAAACAGCATGTAGCAACCAACTTAAATATAAGTTTCATTTTAGCATTTCAACAAACACATAGTGTACATATTAGCATACATAGGCATTCAACCATAAAGCACGTAGTAATAATATACGAAACTATAACTATAGTTAAGGGAAATGAGATTCCTATCTCAACACTCTCATTACATGCATTTCAACAGGTATTTCCTCATTGAGGCATTTTATCAAACACGTAGGCTACACATTTCAACATACACAGATTAGACTTGATATAACATATATTTAGGCAAGCTCTTTTACAAAAGAGTTGCCACGTACTCAACAAGCATATATTCATCGTTAATAATCATGGCAAGCACAAATTCAAATTCCATACGTATTCAATTATTTCAACAAATACATAAAATACGCTATACTTGACATAGTTCATACGTATTCGTAAAGTGAAACAAACATCACGTTTTGCATGTGAAATGGCACCCACATCAGTAATAAATCATTAACCGACATTGAAAGTCTTGAAAACCATAACCTAAACGTATATAGTCTGCACCTTTCACCGGTAAACTCGTTATATATTCAGTTTGAATACTCTCGCCTTGTAAACTAGACTTTGGATACCTAATAAATGAAACAGGTTAGCTATTTCACCGATCTGTGTATTTAGATTCCTAAAACAGGTTAGGGATAGAATTTCTTACCCGAAAACGAAACTAGAATCACTGAAGTAGTGACACGGTAGCGTGGATTCGGTACGTTGAACGGCAGGGAGGAATCCCTGTAATAAAACCCATACTTCGCTCACTTCTTCTCTCTCTTTCCTTCTCTTTCTTTTCTTTTCTCTACCTAGGGTTTACAAATTCGTGTGGGGAGAGAGAATGAGGGTTTTAAGCCCTTATATAGGCTCAGATGTGAGCCCAGTGGCCCCAGGGCCATGGTATACGTATATTATAGCCAAAATCCGTCTGTTTCGACTCAACGGAGCACTTCTGGAGGCCCCTTTTCTGAGCGCGGTGGGACTTAAGCTCCCTGACCTTGGATCCAGGTCCAGTTAAGTTTTCGGTTCGATCGGATTTACAGATCAGCCGTGGCGGACCAGTTTCAGTTCAACGGTCACCGGTGCTCTATCAGGGCCGCAAGTGTACTGACATGTGTTGAAAATTTTCCTTGATCTGAGGGTGTAATTGGGTCAAATTTTGACGGTCTGAATCCTTAGATTCGGCCCACAAGTGAGACGACTCAATTCACTTAAATCTCAGTTCATTTTCTAAAGATATTCGCGTTTCTTACACACTTCGCTCTGGGCTCAAGTTGTGTGTTTCTGGATACTGTTAGGACCTGATTTCCGAGAAGGTTGTCAAGCCTAGCAAGGCGGTCATAACCGTATAGTTTCGTAGTAATCGGACTTTCGACGCGCGATTCGGGTCTGATACGGAGTTTCGATGTGCTCCCGAGAGCAACTTGGATTAGAGATTGATCCTAAGTTTTAAGGTAATATAGCGGTAATGATTCTGCATATTTTGGGTCTTGCAGATCATATTTAAAGTGATTAGTGCTAATTTAGCTAATTCTCGCCTAATTTCTAAAGGATTTGGTCTGAGTGATTTCTGCCTGAGGTGAAACTCGGGTCTTTATATGGATTTTTCCAAGACGTTACAGGTACTTTAGTGCTCTTTCATTCCTGACTGGAATTGTTGTATTCCGTGACCATTTGGGCATCCGTAAGTGAGATCGCAATCGTCGGTACTGACTTTCTACTTCTTCTCCTTGTCCAACAGTAACCTTCACAACTCTCTCTTCAGTGGTCGAATTTAGACAATTTTGAGCTCATTGGAATGGTAACTTGACAAGCTTCTAAATGAGACCAGAATTGGGTAATTTCAAGACCGTTCATTATCCCAAAAGCACGTTGCAACTCTTCGATGGTCATTTTGCAATTTGGATTGATAATCTTTCCAAATAACGCGATCCAACGGAGACACTCATGACTCCCTCATTTGATATCGGATTAGGTCGATTTTTGGTCATCTGAAAGATACTTTAGCGCTCTTTCATTCCTGACTGGAATCGTCGTATTCTGAGACAATTTGGGCATTCATAAGTGAGATCGTAGTCGTCGGTACTGAATTTCTCCTTCATCACCATGTCCAATAGTAACCATCATAACTCTCTCTTTAGTGGTCGAATTTGGACTATTTTGAGATCTTTGGAAGGGTAACTTAATAAGCTTCTTAATGAGACCAGAATTGGTTAATTTCGAGACCGTTCAATATCCCAAAAGCACGTTGGAACTTTTCGATCGTAATTTTGCAATTTGGATTGTTAATCTTTCCAAATCGTGTGATCCAACGGAGACGCTCATAACTCCCTCGTTTGATGTCGGTTTGGGTCAATTTTGGTCATCTGAAAGGTACTTTAGCGCTCTTTCATTCCTGACTAGAATCGTCGAATTCTGAGAATATTTGGGCTTCCGTAAGTGAGATCGCACTCGTCAGTACTGATTTTCATTGTCATCTCCTTGTCCATGAGTTACCTTCATAACTCTCTCTTCAGTGGTCGAATTTAGACTATTTTAAGCTCATTGGAATGGTAACTTAACAAGCTTTTTAATGAGACCAGAATTGGGTAATTTCAAGGCCGTTCAATATCCCAAAAGCACGTTGGAACTCTTTGATTGTCATTTTGCAATTTAAATTGTTAATCTGTCCAAATCGTGCAATCCAATGGATACGCTAATAACTCCCTCGTTTGATGTCGGATTGGCTCGATTTTTGGTCATCTGAAAGGTACTTTAGTGCTCTTTCATTCCTAACTGGAATAGTCGTATTCTGAGACCGCAGTCATCGGTAAGTGAGATCGCAGTCGTCAGTACAGAATTTCTCATTTGGGAATCCATAAGTGAGATCGCAGTCGTCGGTATAGAATTTCTCATTCATCTCCTTGTTCAACAGTAACCTTCATAACTCTCTCTTCAGTGGTTGAATTTAGACAATTTTGAGCTCATTGGAATGGTTACTTGACAAGCTTCTAAATGAGACTAGAATTGGGTAATTTCAAGACCGTTCGATATCCCAAAAGCACGTTGCAACTGTTCGATCGTCATTTTACAATTTGGATTGTTAATCTTTTCAAATCACACGATCCAACGAAGACACTCATAACTCCCTTGTTTGATGTCGGATTGGGTCAATTTTTGGTCATTTGAAAGGTACTTTAGCGCTCTTTCATTCCTAACTGGAATCGTTCGTATTCTGAGACCATTTGGGCATCAGTAAGTGGGATTGCAGTCGTCGGTACTGAATTTTCCCTTCGTCTCCTTGTCCAACAGTAACCTTCGTAACTCTCTCTTCAATGGTCGAATTTAGACAATTTTGAGCTCATTGAAATGGTAACTTGTCAAGCTTCTAAATGAGACCAGAATTGGGTAATTTCGAGACTGTTCGATATCCCAAAAGCACGTTGGAACTCTTCGATCGTCATTTTACAATTTGGATTATTAATCTTTCCAAATTGCGCGATCCAACGGAGACGCTCATAACTCCCTCGTTTGATGTCTGATTGGGTCAATTTTTAGTCATCTGGATGGTACTTTAGTGGTCTTTCATTCCTGACTGAGTCGTCGTATTCCGAGACCATTTTGGGCATCCGTAAGTGAGATCGCAGTCATCGGTACTGAATTTCTACATCATTTCCTTGTCCAACAGTAACCTTTATAACTCTGTCTTCAGTGGTTGAATTTAGACTATTTGGAGCTCATTGGTATGATAACTTGACGCGCTTCTAAATGAGACCAAAATTGGGTAATTTTAAGACCGTTCGATATCTCAAAAGTACGTTGGAACTCTTCGATCGTCAATTTGCAATTTGGATTGTTAATCTTTCCAAATCACGTGATCCAACGGAGATGCTCATTACTCCCTCGCTTGATGTTGGATTGGGTCGATTTTTGGTCATCTAAAAGGTACTTTAGTGCTCTTTCATTCCTGACTAGAATCGTCATATTCAGGGACCACTTGGGCATCCGTAAGTGGGATCGTAGTTGTTGGTACTAAATTTCTCCTTCATCTCCTTGTCCAATAGTAACCTTCATAACTCTCTCTTTAGTGGTCGAATTTAGACTATTTTGAGCTCATTGGAATGGTAACTTGACAAGCTTAAAAATGCCACCATAATTGGCTAATTTCTAGACTGTTCGATATCCTAAAAGCAAGTTGGAACTCTTCGATCGTCATTTTGCAATTTGGATTATTAATCTTTCCAAATCGCGCGATCCAACGGAGATGCTCATAACGCCCTCGTTTGATGTCGGATTGGGTCGATTTTTGATCATCTGAAAGGTACTTTAGTGCTCTTTCATTCCTGACTCGAATCATCGTATTTCGTGACCATTTGGGCATTCGTAAGTGAGATCGCAGTCATCGGTACTGAATTTCTCCTTCATCACCTTGTCCAATAGTAACCATCATAACTCTCTCTTCAGTGGTCAAATTTAGACTATTTTGAGATCATTGGAATGGTAACTTAATAAGCTTCTTAATGAAACCAGAATTGGGTAATTTCGAGACCGTTCGATATCCTAAAAGCACGTTGGAACTTTTCGATCGTCATTTTGCAATTTGGATTGTTAATCTTTCCAAATCGCGCGATCCAACGAAGACGCTCATAACTCCCTCGTTTGATGTTGGATTGGGTCAATTTTTGGTCATCTAAAAGGTACTTTAGCACTCTTTCATTCCTGACTAGAATCATCGTATTCCGAGACCATTTGGGTATCTGTAAGTGGGATCGTAGTAGTCGGTACTAAATTTCTCCTTCATCTCCTTGTCCAACAATAACCTTCATAACTCTCTCTTCAATGATCGAATTTAGACTATTTTGAGCTCATTGATATGGTAACGTGACAAGCTTCTAAATGAGACCAGAATTGAATAATTTCGAGACCGTTCGATATCCCAAAAGCACGTTGGAACTCTTCGATCATCATTTTGCAATTTAGATTGTTAATCTTTCCAAATCCCGTGATCCAACGGAGACGCTCATAACTCCTTCGTTTGATGTCGGATTGGGTCAGTTTTTGGTCATCTAAAAGGTACTTTAGCGCTCTTTCATTCCTGACTGGAATCGTCATATTCTGAGACCATTTGGGCATTCGTAATTGGGATCGCAATCGTCGGTACTGAATTTCTCCTTCATCTTCTTGTCCAACAGTAAACTTCATAACTCTCTCTTCAGTGGTCGAATTTAGACTATTTTAAGCTCATTGGAATGGTAACTTGACAACCTTCTAAATGAGACCAGAATTGAATAATTTTGAGACCGTTCGATATCCCAAAAGCACATTGGAACTCTTCGATCGTTGTTTCGACAAGAAAACAATGTGTTTGGTTTGGGGGATTTATTCAATGATAACAAAGAAAGAATGAGAGAACATTTATCACATTTAAGTTCATTTACATCCTCGAATTCCCTTGATTCTAAAAATAAAGTACAATCAATCATAGTTAGAGAAGATAGTCTAATGAAAATTTTGGCAGCATCTAGATGCTTGTTTCAGTCTTCTCTTAAATACTTAAGAGGAATTACTGAATCGATCAGCCAATCTCCAAGGAGATAGAAATTTTGACAGCATTCCAGCACCTGCTTCGATCATCTCCTAGTACTTAGGTGAAATGTTGAATCATTCAATTGATCTCCAAGGAGATAAAAATTTCAGTAGCATTCCAACAGTTGCTTCAGTCATCTCCTAGTACTTAGGAGGAATTTGCTCTTCTGCTGATTTCTCTTCTTTAAACTTAAATAGAAGGAACTTGAAGACTTTAACTATTTCAGCAGCATGACAGCCCCTGATCTTCATAGACTATAGGGTAGTCTGGTTGCTCGGACCTGCACAAACTACAGGAGCTTCCTCTCTCTCACCTTCGATCTTCCTCCTTGCTCTACTTCCTCTCCAAAATCTTCAATCCTCCCAAATGAAGGAGGGGAGGGGGTATTTATAGGCCCTCGCATGTGTGGTACCTCGATTTTGGTACCATGGGACCCCACCTTACATTAATCTTAACCGTTCAAGGAAATCTTCTCCTGAAACCAACTGCGCAGACCCGCGCAACTGATCTTTGGTTGCGCGGTTCCACGCAACGGATATTGGTTGCACGGACCTGCGTAAACCACCTTCTACTACTTTGGATCTTTTTCAGAGAACAGAACCCTGGGCAACTAGTATTTTGGTTGTGCGGTCCCGCGCAATCAATATTGTTGTTGTGCAGTCCGGCGCCATACTAAGCTATTTTTCCCTCTCTTCTCCTCTTCTTCCTTCAGTACCTTCCTTCTTTCTTCCTTATCTCGGATATCTTCTCATCTCTTCAAATCAACACATGATGAAAACTTTGCACATTTTTGGTGCACCAACAGATGCCCCCTCGATCCTTCTTTGATTAATTCCTGAAATCAAATGGAGGATCGATCTTCCTCTGCCGGAAGAACTTGAATGAACTGCAACTAAAGGATGACTGGATGATCATACTTGCATGGAAGACTGGATGATCGTCTTTGACCAAAAGATCGAATGATCGCGTTCAATCGAAAGACTTGAATGATCACGCTCAAACGGAAGACTTGAATACTCATGTTCAAAATGGAAGACTTGAAGCTCAAATTCGAATGGAAGACTTGACTGATTGCGCTCGAACGGAAGACTTGATTGATTGTGCTCGGACGGAAGACTTGATTGATCGCGTTTGGAGGGAAGACTTGAATGATTGCGGTCGAACTAAAGATTTGAACAATCGCGCTCGAACGAAAGATTTAAGTGATTTTGCTTGAACGGACGGTTTGAATGCTCATTCTTGAACAGAAGATTTGATGATTACGCTTGAAAGGAAGACTTGATGATCGTGCTCGAACGAAAGATTTGATGATTGCGCTCGAACGGAAGACTTGATGATTGTGCTTGAACGACTTGAATGCCCCCAGCCAGTAGTGTCGAGCGGATGTTGCACTAGAGAGGATAAAATTCTCTTTTCATCTAAACACATCTCTACAACAGCTGTGAAGACTTCGTCTTTGAGTATTTTGACCAGAGAGCTATCTTTTAACACTCTTCATGCCGCAATGACGGTCTCTTTGATCAACTCCAGAGATGATTCTTTCCTTTAACTCTGTATCTGGGGTTGTTCTTTAATGCTGCTCTGCTACAATAACTTTTTCGATTGTTTCTTTTATTCATGATTTGCATAACCCAAGCTTTTGAATAATGATCTTTCCCACCAAATTAATCAGAATTAATATCTCAATACATTATAATTTTTCACTTTACCTTCATCACATATTGATAATTTTGAAATAGATTGAGGGTTTCTTCTCTTTTTTAGGTTGATTGTGATATCCACTCTCATTGTGCTTCACATTGCATCCCTTGCATCCTTTGCTTGTTATATCGCACTTTTGGAGATTTCATCTTCAGCTCCAAAAGTTCAACCACTGAGTCTTTTTGTTGATTGTTTCTAGCTTATGCTCCTTAACATTCCTTGGATCTTTGCTACATAAACAAGACTTCTTTTAATTTCCATTTAATAAATTTTCAAAGGTCATAGAAATTACTGATGATGATTTCGTTTATTCTTTGTCTCCATTAGATCTGGTACTTGGAATCTTGCGATATCATTACTAGGATAGTGAGAAGTTACGATATCGACATATAAATTCCTTCGCTATGCATAAGAGATTATTAGAAAGACCAAGGTATAGATTACTCTGAAGACATAGATCCTGCCCCCTTCCTTGGTCAATGTTGCATAATGATTTCTTTTAGAAAACAATATTTTCAAATAAAGCCTACTGATACTCCTAAAGGATGGATAATCTTTGCTGCTCCTTTAACGAATCCAAAGAATATATCTGAATCTTTATATCGTCCGGGAGAGAAGGATGATTCTTCACTAGTTTATTCTCTGCCCCCTTTTGAGAATCCTGTGTGATAATATCTTTCTATATTAAGAAGGCAAGAGACAAAAAGACCTTACGGCTCTTGTCAGCAGAACAAATATATTGCAATTGAAGACTAATAGTTGATCTTGAAGATTTGAACTTTTGAGTAGATAATTGCCAATATCTTGAAGGCATTTACTGTCGCTGTAATTTGAACCTGATTTAAAAGAAACGCATTTTTTGCATGTTTGTTTACTTAATATTGGAGATTTTCATCAGGCAATTGCATATTTGAGCATATCTAAAATGAAATGTGTATTTGCAGCATTTTGAATGCTAAACTTAATTTATGCTTTTGAGCAGTGGTACTAGTGTACTTTGACTAACCATACTGGACAAGATTGAACTTAACTCGACCAGACAAGACTTGACTTAACTGGACGACCAGATTTGACTGAACTGGACTTGACACTAGGCTTAAAGAGCAAGATGGTTTACTGCCAATTTCGGGCAAGGCTCAAGGAACAATTATAGTTTACCGCCAATTTTGGGCTTTAAATGATGATAGGTCTTAGGCATAGTTGGCCATATAGGCTTGGCTAAGCTGCCTTAACTGATCATAGGTCTCATGCGTAATTGGCCATATAGGCTTGGCTAAGCTGCCTTAAATGATCATAGGTCTCATGCGTAGTTGGCCATATAGGCTTGGTTAGATTGCCTTAAATGATTATTTGCTATCGCTGTCGTAAGATTTGTGTGGTTGGCCAATTTAGGCTTATTCCACTGCTTATTTAACTTTATTTCATTGCCATGAATGATTTGTGTGGTTGGCCAATTTAGGCTTATTCCATTGCTTATTTCACTTTATTTTATTACCATGAATGGTGAATCAATAATTGATACATCGTCACTACTGATATATTCTGACAATGCTTATGGTTAGGATAGTGTATCAATAAGTTGAGATAAGATAATTTTGTATCAGCAATTGATGATAACAGTGATAGTTACTAATTTTGGAGATAATCATTGACGCTTTTCATTTGACGATCGTCATTGGTGCTTTGTCATTGGCGCTTTACATTTGGTGATTGTCATTGGCGCTTTGCGTTTGGTGATGACTTGATATGCTTGAAAGCCTGCATTTTATTCATATACAAAAAAATACGTTATATGGTGAGAAACACATTTCATAATTTCTTACTCACCATTTTTTTTTACTCACCTGTCTTGCTCCCTTTTGATTTTGGAAGTATCGTACTGTTACCTTTCGAAATCAAAATATCGATTATCTCCTGAACTGGCAGGTATTGCAATGCATATCTGCATATATGCAACGAATATGCTTTTTATTGCGACCTTACGTCTTTTGCCTCGTTCGCTTCTTTTCATTTGAGTATTTAGGCTATGACAGCTTAATCTTGTCAATTACTGACGGTTCACCATACGAAGCATGTTATTGTCTTTTAACGTGGATGCCCCCAGAATTTTCTTTACTGAGTCTCTGTCATTTTTCTCCATCTTTTTATTTTTATCACGCTCTTTTATCGCAATTTCTCCCTTATTGATCATCTTTTGTAGCTTGTTCTTAAGGGGATCACAGTTTTTCGTATGATGTCCGAATTTACAATGATAATGGCAATAATCCATTCCTCTTGTATTTTCGATTTCTTCGAGGTGTCTTAGCCGAGGTAATTCAATACGCTTCATAGCCGACAATTGATTCAGCATAGGAAGTATATCTTTTCTTGAGAATGCATATTTCATATGGTCTTTATTTTGCTGGACCTTTTATATGTCATTATAACCGCACGACCATTTCTATCTTCTTCATCACTGTCTTTTTCAACATCCTAACAATCTTCTTTAGTTTCTTCTTTCCGAGTGATGTGGGCTAATTTTAACTGAAAAGCAGACACTCTTGCCATCATCTTTTCAAGAGCATAAGCCTTTGTAGCAATTGAGGCACAAAAAATATCTCATTGCAGTGGTCAGAGAATTCCATATCTGGGGGTATTTTGGTAATTTTCATGTCCGAGTGTATTTCGGTAATTTCCATATCCGGGGGTATTTCGGTAATTTCCATGTCCGAGGTATTTTGGTAATTTTCATGTTCGGGGGTATTTTGGTAATTTTCATGTCCAGGGTATTTCGGTAATTTCCATGTCTGGGGGTATTTTGGTAAAAATCCATGTCCAGACGTATTTTGGTAAAAATCCATGTCCAGGGGTAGTTTAGGTATTTTGGTAAAATTCCTTGTTCAGGGGTAGTTTAGGTGTTTCGGTAAAAATCCATGTCAGGGGTATTTTGGTAAAATTCCATGTCCAGGGGTAGTTTAGGTATTTTAGTAAAATTTCAAGTCCAGGGGTAGTTTAGGTATGTTAGTAAAAAGCATTGGAAAGGATAGTTTGGTAAAAAAGGATGCAAAGGTGTCATTTGAAAGGAGAAAGGTGGTACACCACTATTTAAGAGGAAACTTGGTGGTCACTATGGTTTAAGGAAAAGAGAAAGTCCATATGTAAAGAGATAAATGGTGGTGATCATCACTCAGTAAGAGTGGTGGGGTCTATAAATACCCCTTCCTGCTTCAGTTGGAGGGGTTGGATCATTTGGTGGGTTAGAAGAAGTAAGGAAAGAGAGAAAGAGAGCTGCTGGTTGCGCAAACTGCGCAAGGGAGAGCTGTAGTTGCGGTGCAACAAGGGATGCAGTTGCGCTGGTCGCGCAACGAAGAATATGGTCACGCAACAAAGAATATGGTTGCGCGAACCGCGCAAGTGAAAGATGCCATTCCACCGTCCGCGCAAGAAGACTGCTGTTGCTCGGTCTGCCTTTTGTACGACCCGTGCAACAGATACAGGAATCCATCTAAGTGACGATTCCTGTAGGTCATGTGTCCCGTTATGCTATCCGCGGGAAGAATTCCGTTGCGCGAACCGCGCAACCAGCCGGACGTTCAGTCAGACGTAAATAGAGAATTTCATCATTCCTTTCACTGTTCTGCTGGTGGTGCCCAATACGGCCGTCTTTTAAGAAATCTACACCGTCCACCATCTTCCTCTTGGAATTTCGACCATCAATGATAGGTTTTGGTCGTCTGATGATGTGGCCCACCTAGAAAATCAAGCCCCAAAATCAGCCGAACGGTCCTCTTGCTATCAATGTAGCGATCATGTAGATGCTCCTCACCGCCAAAGATCAACATGGTTTTGAATGGGTTTTCTCCCTCTACCTGACAGACGGTTCAGATCCACCTTTAGCTACCTGATGGTGGCCCACAACAAAGAGACGGAACCTCTGTTATTCAACAGAGTCGACGTACGTCGACTGTGAAATTCAGCGGCCCATTGATCGGAGCTGAATGGGAAATCCACTCCGACCATTGATTTCATGGCGAAAAACCATCAGCAAAGTACTGTTTTTGAAGTGGAATTGGTGTTGCACACAAGCCTGTCTACTTCACCGTCCATTTCATGTTCAACGGTTATAATGCTACAACAGTTTGCATGGTTTCAAATTACCACTTTGGCAACAGTTAAATCTCCCTTCTGAACATAATGGACGGTCCAGATCGATGATTTGAGTGATGATCAGGCCATACTAAGAAAATTGCAAACATCCAGTGAAGATGCTGTGTATTTGTGAAATGAAGAAGAAGAAGTCGGTCAATGGGTTTTGACCGACTTAGGAAGATTCCATGTACGTCAAGTGCACTCGTGCACTATATACATGCGATGTATATGTGATCTCAGTGTGATGTTCGTGGGAAATCTGCTCCGTCCATCTTCATTGTCGCTCATTTAACGCGTTGAAGACGAGTTTGAAGCATTTCCAGATATCAGGCAGGCCCCAAATCACGATCTCAGGGGCTGATTTGTCAGTTTGGCCATTTCTACAAGGATTCAGAAGCTAAAATTTGACATTTACGGGTAATTTGTGGTTCTAAGACTGCACATAAAGTTTCGGGCTGAACGGACGGTGACAACCCCATGATCTTACATTCTAGGGGACTTTTCAGGTCCGTTTAGCATGATCGGCTTGGTTTCCTCAGGGCCTGGCCACACTTCAATGGGCTGCTTCATATTTCAATGAAAAATGACCTGAAGGATGCTCTATCTCCTTGGAGATTGTCTAATCGAATCAGTAATTCCTCCTAAGTATCTAGGAGATGACCAAAATAGCGTCGAAATGCTGCCAAAATTTCTATCAGGCTATCTTGTCTGTTTTGATTGATTATGCTTTGTTTTCAAAATCAAGGGAATCCGAGGATGTAAATGAACTCAGAATAAATGTGATCAATGTTCTCTTGTTCTTTCTTTGTTATCATTAAATAAATCCCCCAAATCAAACACAATTATTTTCTCGTCGAAACAGTAGCAAAATTACGAAAAGTTCTCCAATCTTTACTAATCAGATGGCATGCTAGTTCTGGTCTCATGCTTTCTAAACATAATTCTACTTGTTCTGATTCCCAAAGAGGATGTTGACATGATGCTGCCAAGTCCTTACTTCGACTGATGAATTCTTCAACTGATTCATTTTCTTCTTGGTGAATTGAGGCCAGTTCGGTCAAACTAACTTCTCGGTCCGAAGAGAAAAAGTTTGACATAAAAGCATCCTGTTATAACGCCCTGAAAATCGGGGGTCGTGTAGCAACTCAACACCCGAGTTCCAAAACATCACTTATGCAACATAAATGCTTATGATTGAATATTGACTTTGTTAATGCAATAATCATGAGTGAGATTATACCAAAACAGTAATTCATACTCGAGATCAAGTTATAAAACACAAGCGGAAGACTGAAAGATGTATATAAATGTATATAAAGCCAAAAACGTCACAATCGGTCTTTAGAGTATGAACACCTTATTGAATCACCATATACATGTATCTGTTTCAAAAATCAAAATACCAAAAATGGTACAACTATAATGATACACCCTGTAGCCCCGTCATCTGAATGGCCTAAGCGTAGCCTCCAGAGAACTGCATGTAGGAGAACTCATCTTGATCATCATAGTAATCAGGCTCAGCCTCCAACGTCTCCTCAATACCTGCATCTAAGACAGAGTCTGGTGGGTGTCCGGAACATCGTCCCGTAACGTGAGAGTAAGTAGTTAACTCAGTGGAATAATAAAGCATAGGTTAACATGTTATCAATTCAGTCAAGTAGTAATAATAAAACAGTACAATCAAACACTCATAAATACTCTTATTAATGCAAGTATGGAATGCAGTCATGATGCATGCTCTCACTAATGCTCCCTCGTGCGACAATATCTTACGTCCACGACATGCGTTCATCCCTCAGTGCTCCACATCTTCAGGCACATGCAGTGCTATGTTATGAGCGTGATTACCAAGTTATTATTAGTCCTTTTCATACAACAGTATTGGAAAACTAAGGTACCTTCCTTATATCATTCCCAAACAATGATCCATTCTAGGGTCGTCAGTCCTAGATAATTTCATACGATGATACGGTTCTAGGTCGCTGTAAAGGACTGCCAGGGTTGTTACACGCACTCGTTGCACTGCTCCCCCATCACCTTATCAATACAGGCCTAGTTTATACTCTGTTACTACGGGAAGGCTCGTCGCCTCTCCGCAGATTCAAAGTATGCTCGAGGTCACTACAAAGGGCTCATCACCAATCAGTGTAGGCCGATAGCTCGAATATAGTGTCCCATACCACCGTATTCGGCTCACGAGTCTGGGTTGCTCACTGGTCACTACGAGGAGGCTCGTGGCCCCAGCGTAGGCCGACAGCTAGACCACGGTGTTCCATACCACCATGCCCGGCTCATGAGTCTTAGCGGATCGAGGTACCAAGGTTAACGGGGTTACACTGGTAAGTTTGGTACCTTAGGTTCAGATAGTAGCGTCCATACATGGTGAACATATATTAGACAGATTGGGTTACTTGACGAGCTCGACTAGCACGAGCACACACACCAATGAACGACATGAAGTGCATAAGCACTTCGTGTGGCCTAACCACTGTCGCCAATCGAAGTACGACTCGGGTTCGTCAAACGCATCCACGTGGCGAAGGAATCTCAACCACGAACTTAAGTCTCTTACCGATCGCCTGACTATAACATAACCCCAATCATATTCAATCCTTAACTAAAAGCATATAGAGTAAAGCAGAATAAACAAAGTAATTCAAGCATATTAACAAGCATGTTATAAAGCACAATATAAACAGGAAATACAGACACATACATTTCATAAGTAAGCGGTTAAATTATACAACCAACATGGAGGAAATCATATACATCTCTAAGTTAGTTGAGAATCCTATCTCAACACCTACCTAAAGCACAATAATCTAATTACTTACTCTTACAAGAATTTTCACAAACACTTAGAATACACTTCTTTAACATACATAACGTATAGTAGCAAAAACAAGTATTAGGGCGAATCCTTTTGACGTAAGTATTACACACACACACACACACACACACACATATATATATAGCATGTTCATACAGTAATTAATCATGGCAAACACACTTTTAAAATTTGTACGTATACGGTATTTTCTACAAATATATAGAATACACAATATGCCATAATTTGCATACGCAATCGAAACGCAAAATGAACATCGGATTGTGCATGTACAACAATACCTAGATCATGAATCTATCATTATCTGACATTGAAAGCGTTGAAAACTATAACCTATACGTCTAAAGTCTGCACCTTATGCCGTAGAAACGTAACAAACTTAACAGAAACTCTATGCTTTCGTCAACGTCGATACGACGACCTATAACACAAGGTAAGTCAGCTATTTCACTACTTGTGCCAATAGAAACCCTAAAACAGGTTAGGGTTAGAGTTTTCTTACCTAGAAATGAAGTCGGAATCGCCGAAAAAGTGATACTGTTGTGATGGATAGACACGGAGAACAACAGGGATTGATTCTCCAGAATAACTCTAACTTCTCTCTCACCTTCTCTCTCTTTCTTCTCTTCTGTCTCCTAGGGTTTTCTCAAATTCGTATGGTGAGAATGAGAGAGAGAGTTTAAGGTCCTTATATAGGCCTAAAATACTCCAAATTAGACCCAGGGTCAAGGTATACTTAGGTTATGTCCAAAGCAGGTCTGTTCTGTCTCAATGGAGCACTTCTGGAGCCCCCCTTGAGGCAAAGGTCGGACTTAAGCTCACTGACCTTGGATCTAGGTCGAGTTAAGGTTTCATTCCAATTGGGTTCCCAGATCACACGTGGCGGACCAGTTTCAGTTCAACGGTCACAGAAACTCGATCAGGGTTATAAGTACACAGACTTGTATGAGAAATGTTTCCTGATCCAAGGGTGTATTTGGGTCAGATTCCGATGGTCTGATTATTTATATTTGGCCCACAAACATCAAGTCTCAGATTACTTAAATTTGATTTAATTTCTAAAGAAAACCAGGTTTTCTCACACTCCTCGCTCTGTGCTCAAGCAAATAGCCTTGGGACACTATCTGGATTTGAATTCCGAGATGGTTGTCAAGCCCAGCAAGGTGGTCCTAATTCTATAACCTCTTATTATTCAGACTTTTGACGTGCGATCCAGATCTGATACGGAGTTTCAATGTGCTCCCGAGAGCAGCCGGGTAATGAGATTGATCCTAGATTTTAGGGTAACCTAGTGTTAATGATTCTACAAGTTTTGGGTCTTGCAGATCGTTTTTAAAGCGATTCAAGCGAATTTCATAGCTAATCTAGTGTAGCACTCAGTTAACTTTGTCTAATATCTAAAGGATTTGATCCTTAGTGATTTCTGCCTGAGGTGGTACTCGGGCCTTTGTATCGGATTTTTCAAGTCGTTAAATCTACCCCCCTTAAAGAAAAATTTCGTCCTCGAAATTAGTACCTTTTCATACTCCTCGAGAAGCTGAGGGTAGTTATTTCTGATCTCGACTTCCGTCTCCCAGGTAGCTTCCTCCTCTGTATGATGTGTCCACAGTACCTTCATGAGTAGAATCACCTTACTGCGCAACACCTGCTCCTTCCTGTCTAGGATATGCGTCGGACGCAACACATATATAACATCCTCACTCAACTGCACCTACTCCCAATGGATGATGTGGGAAGGATCAGGGACGTATTTCTTCAGCATAGATACATGAAATGCGTTGTGCACGCCCACGAGTGGTGTAGGCAAAGTGAGACGGTATGCCACCGCTCTCACTCGATCAAGTATCAGAAATAGGCCAATGAACCGTGGCGTAAGTTTGCCCTTCTTCCCAAACCGAAGAACTCCCTTCATAGGAAAAATTCTGAGGAATACGTGATCCCCAACCTCGAACTCAAGCGGTCGCCGCCTCGTATCAGCATAACTCTTCTGTCTGCTCTGTGCTGTAAGAAGTCGACACTTGATAATATCCATCTTCTCCGAGGTTGCCTGTACTAATTCCGAGCCAATCAAGCTGCGCTTGCCAACCTCAGCCCAACAATGCGGTGCTCTGCAAGGACGCCCATACAAGGCCTCATAAGGAGCCATGCCAATACTCGCCTGAAAACTGTTGTTGTAGGTGAATTCTGCGTACGGGAGACAGTTATCCCAACTGTCTTGAAGTCTAACACACAGGCCTGCAACATATCTTCTAAAATCTAATTCATTCGCTTTGTCTGCCCGTCGGTCTAAGGGTGAAATGCTGTACTAAACTTCAACTTCACACCCATCGCTTCCTGGATACGAGTCCAGAAGATAGATGTGAATCGCGTGTCTCGGTCCGACACGATCTCCAAGGAAACTCCATGCAGACGCACTATTTCTTTGATGTACAACCTAGTCAAGTCATCTGCAGAGTTCGTCACTCTGATAAGGAGAAAATGAGCCGATTTGGTTAATCGATCCACGATCACCCAAATAGAGTCATTACCCTTTCTCATCTTCGGCAGCCCCGAGATGAAGTCCATAGAGATGAAGTCCCACTTCCATTCAGTTATGGGCATGGGCTAAAGGAGTCCAGGAGGTCGGCGATGCTTGGTCTTGACCTACTGACACGTGAGACAACGTGAAACATACTCTGCTATATGAACCTTCATATTGTCCCACCAATACAACCGCTTCATATCCTGATACATCTTCGTGCTACCAGGATGTATCGCAAGCTTCGAACTGTGAGCTATCTCGAGAAGCTCCTGTCTCAAGTCCTGAATATTTGGGACACATAGGCGGCTACGGTATCGTAGGCCTCTATCGGTACCAACTCGCCACTCGGAGTCCATATCATCTCCAGCTTGCTCTCGAAGTTCAGACAACCGATCGTCATCCTTCTGGGCCTCGATAATCCGGTCATCAATAAGTGGCCGCACCCGAACGTGTGCAACACACTCGAATGGCTCCTCCAATGTGAGTTTCTGCTCGAAGTCCCGCACGAACTCCAGCTATCTCACTTTGCTATCATCAGTGGAGCCGCAAATGCTATAGCCTTCTTGCGACTCAACGCGTCTGCCACAAGGTTGGCCTTGCCAGGATAGTAGGAAACCTCGAATTGGAAGTCCTTCAAGGTCTCCATCCATCGGCACTGCCTCATATTCAAATCCCACTGGGTGAATATATACTTAAGGCTCTTGTGGTCACAGAAAAGCTCGAACTCCTCTCCGTAGAGGTAATGTCTCCAGAGCTTCAATGCGAATATGACTGCTGCTAATTCCAAGTCATGCGTAGAGTAATTCTCTTCGTGCTTCCTTAATTGTTTCGAGGCATACGCAATCGCCCTGTCCTTCTGCATAAGGACATAACCCAAACCAACGCGAGACGTGTCAGTGTATATAGTATACTTAACTCCTTGCTCTGGCAATACTAGCACAGGGGCGGATGTCAACCTATCCTTCAGCTCCTGAAAAGTTGTTTCCGCCTTCTCATTCCAGACGAACTTCAGATCCTTTCGTGTCAACTGTGACAACAGTCTAGCTATCTTCGAGAAGTCTCGAATGAATCGTCGGTAATAACTCGCCAAAGCCCGTAAAAACTCCTCACCTTAAGAACTCGAACCAGTCGCTTCCGGTCCCCGAACGGTGACTACCTTAGCCAGGTCCACTGCTATCCCTTCCTTGGACACCACATGTCCTAGGAATTTGACTTCCTCCTGCTAGAAGTCGCACTTCTTATACTTCAACTCGCGAACAATCGCTTCTTCCTCGAGTATCAAGGACCTCAGTAAGTGTTCCTTGCTCTTCCCGACTCGGAGTATATTAGGATGTCATCTATAAATACGATGATGAATCGGTATAGAAATGGCCGAAACACCCGGTTCATCAAGTCCATGAACACGGCGGGTGCGTTCGTAAGACCGAACGACATCACAAGGAACTCGTAATGCTCAAAACAGGTCCTGAAAGCCGTCTTCTGCACGTCTTCATCCCTGATGCGCAACTGATGATACCCTGACTGTAAATCGATCTTCGAAAAATACTTTGCCCTCTTCAACTGATCAAACAGGTCATCTATTCTGGGCAAAGGATATTTGTTCTTCACGGTCAACTGGTTCAACTTGTGGTATTAATACATAACCGTAGCGACCCGTCTTTCTTCTTGACAAACAACACAGGTGCTCCCCAAGGAGATACACTGGGTCATATAAAGTCCTTCTCTACCAGTCCATCAATCTGTTTCCTTAATCCTCCATCTCACATGGAGGCATGCGATACATCGGTAATGAAATGGGTGTCGCACCAGGCATAAGATCAATAGTAAAATCGATCTCGCGCCGAAGAGGCAAACCAGGAATCGGCTCAAAACGTCCGTAAAAGCCTGGACTACAGGCGTATCTACAAGCATTGGAACATCAGTATCCTCCAATGAAGAAGCAAAACACCCCAACCAAGAAGCGTGACTGACCTGAACAGGGAAAGTAAAAGTCGTGCCCTCTGGTCCGTGGGCTGTAACCATCCTAGTCTAGCAATCGATCTCTCCGCACATCTCAGTAAGCCAGTCTATACTGAAAATGATGTCATAATGGAATAGGGGGACGACGATCAGGTCGACTAATATAGTTCTGCCACCCAAATTATCTGGTAGCCCTCACACATACTGGTAATATCAGAGAAAGTCCCTATGATAGTGATGACCCTCACTCCCCTCGTAGGAGTAGTGATCAACCCCAGTCGCTTGACTTCCGTGCATGAGATCATGGAGTAGTGAACCCTGTGTCCACCAGCAAGAAGACAGGAATACCTTGGACGTGTGCAGTGACCTCGAAGGCCATAGGTGGTGAAGGTTTTATCTCTGGCTCCTCCGCCGTAAGTGTATGAATGTGTGCCTGCTGAGGTCGGTTGGGTTGAGGCACCATAGGTCATTGTGGCGGCCTAAAACGAGGTGCAGATGGTCTGAAGGATGGATGTGCAGGTGCTGTCCGTAGTGGTGGAGCCGATAAAGCCTGAGGGCGAGGACGATCAATCCGCTACGGTGGTGCAAACCCACTCCCGCGGTAAGAACAGGTCACACCTAGACGGCTCATCGGAACTACTGGCGCCGCAATCCTAGGAGGAGAGTCAACACGAGGCCTCTTGCCGAGGAATGACCTGCTCTGGATATCTGGTCGTGGCCTAGGAACCATGGGGCCATGAGAGCGTGTCAGTCGCTCAACATCCTGCTCTGCGCGCATAGACATATGAACCAACTCGGCATAGGAGGGTATGCTGACACAACACATCTTTGACAGAATATCAGGTCGCAAGCCCTCACAAAAATGTCGTATCTGCA
Organism: Magnolia changhungtana; assembly: GCA_030180095.1. Classification (NCBI taxonomy): domain Eukaryota; kingdom Viridiplantae; phylum Streptophyta; class Magnoliopsida; order Magnoliales; family Magnoliaceae; genus Magnolia; species Magnolia changhungtana. The sequence continues at coordinate 217,084 of JASAUF010000258.1, read as the reverse complement.
TTTGCTTATCAGCAAGTATCGTAGGGACGTATCTGCCCAACTCAGTAAATTGATGCTCGTACTCGGTAACTGTCATGCCTCCCTGCCTGAGGCGCAAGAACTCATTCTCCCTCTCATGTCGGTAGGTTAGAGGGTAGTACTTTTCGTGGAAATAAAACTCGAAAGCTGCCCAGGTCCATATGTAGCCAACTGCGACTATCCGTAGGACACCATCCCACCACATACTGGCCTCCTCAAATATAAATGTGGCCAACTCAACCTGCTCTGACTCTGTACAATGCAGCATCCGTAGCATCTTGGAGATGCGGTCTAGCCAATATTCAACCTCCTCGGGTCTGTGAGAACCCGTAAAAGTAGGAGGCCTCAAGCGTTGGAATCGCTCGAGAAGGCCATTAGTACCCAAATTCCCCGTGGGGTATGCAGCAGGTGCAGGCGGAGGCACGTCCTCAGCCTAAGCAGAAGGCTCTACAGTCTCAGCAGGACGTGTAGACGGTGAAGGTGGAGTCACACTCCCACCTTGAGATAAGGCCCCTGCAATATTGGTCAAGAGCTGCTGGTGCTGGTGCTGCATCAACATCATTATCTGCTCAAACCTATCAGTAGGCGGGGTAGGCTAAGGTACGTACTGCGTCGAGGAAGACGCACGGTTCTTCTTGCGAACCAGTGGTGTATAAGGTGGTAGTCCAGCTGTAGGATCAGTGGAAGGCTAAGACGCAGGCATAATCTCATGATCCGGGCCCAAACCAGGGTTTGTACGACCATCTCTATAGGAAGGAGCCTGGTCATTCGTATCAGTGAGTGCGAGGTGTGCCGTGCTCCGTGTATATTTCTGTGGCATGCCCTATACAACATAGGGTGCAACGCATGTAATATGAAACATAACAACACAATACACAATCACTTAAGCATTCCACACACTTTATAGTAAAAGAGGCTGCATGCATTTCATTACCAAAATTGTCACAATACATGGAATACAGAGTTACATGAATCATGACAGAAAATGCATGTGAGCTAATTACAACCAAAGCGCCAAACACTTTAAACATACTACTAACTACTATACCCATTAACATGAAAACATAAACATCCTAAGGCGGTAACCAAAGCAAACTACAAGACAACAGCATGGATGACTAGGCATCCGAGTCTGGCAATGGAAGAGGGGCACCCTTATCTTGCAAGCAGCACAGGATAGTCTTCAACGTGCGAGTTACTTTCTTGAACTTGTGCTTCACAAGGCCCCGAAGTTCTATGACATCCTGTCGCAGGACAGCCTGACCCTATCGTAGCTCAGCATGATCCTCCTCCAGTCGAGCTATACGAGCATCCCAAGCAGCCCGATTAGTACCCTGCATCGGTGCCGTGCAAGGGGAGCTCTCCTCTGTATCTTGGGCCTCCTCTTCCTCTTCTTCTTGTTCCTCCTCTTCTATCTCAGCTCCATCTTCTTCCTCACTCTCTTCTTCCTCACTCTCCATCTCATCCTCGCTCTCCTCAAGTCGAGCTTGGTGTTGCCATGGCCCGATATTCATCTGATTGAGGGTAGTCTCGTCGATGTGATAAACTGACACCGGCATCTCCGCCCCAAGATTGTAGCCAAACTCATGTGCAATCTTGCATATGAGTCGGCTGAAGGGGAGCAAATCAGTCCTTCTAGTAGAGCGTGCAGTCTTAATTATCTGTCGTAACATGAACGTAGCCACGCACAGGTTCACTCTCTGCCCCACTTGATATAAGAAATCTACCATGAGGCGCGTACACTCACTATGATTGCTCCACCTGGGGTAGACATTTAACGTGAAGATGTGATGGAGCAAGCGGAAGTCATCAGACATATCGATCACTAAAAGACTCTTGTTCGGCTGCCACTCGACCAGTTGGCCACCACAAAGGAAATGTGTGCCACGATCCCTTTCACGAGCACTCCTCAGGTTCAGCTCGCTAGCATGCATCTCACCAAGAGGCACATTCAGAAGCCAAGATATCAACCTGACATCAACTGTGGCCAACCGATCCCTTCCATATGGGATCTGGAACTGCAAGGGTTCAAGCGTAGGCTCGTGAATGTTGGCAAAGAAAGCTCGGACAGAGCTCGCATTGGTGCGATACCCGTCATCAAATAGTGGACCCCAATGGGCCCTTTCCACGAACTCGAACAACCGATATTCTCCAAAGAGCTGCCCATCCACTTGAGCTTCAAAAAGGACCCTACGGTCCTCATAAACTCCATGAGACAGCTCCACCAATCGATCCCTTCCAGTAAGAATCCGGGGATCAAGATCCCGCTTCGTCCGAAGCTCCTGAGTGACGCTTGTGCTAGCGGCGGTGCCTCTCGGCCTCCTTGAACGTGTAGGGCGGTTAAGCCCAGCTTTATTCACGGCCCCCTTTCTCTTTCTCATGAGAGAAAGGATGGTGAAAATCGAGAAAATGGCCGCAACGAACTCGAAGAAGGCCATGGAAAGTGTAGAAAAAGGGGAAATAGGGCTGGAGTTTCTGGTTTTCCATAGATTTGAGCCTCAACAGGGATTGTAAAGGCCCAAAAGATATGGATTGAAGAAAGAAAATGAAGAGATGGGATGGGTTGAGTGCTTACACGATTTTGAGCTTCAAATGAGGGGGTGTATGAGCTCAAATGAGAGAAAATGAAAAGGGTAGAGGGTAGGTGTTGCTGCAAACGATGGAGGGGTGTGAGTTTTAACAGAAAATGGTGGAATGGGCGATTGGAGGGGAAGTTTGAGAGAGAAACCTGAATTTTTGAAGAAAAGGGAGAGCTTGGAGGTGGGTTTTGTGAAGGAGGTAGATGTTTGGGGTGTTTTTAAGCCACGACCCTTATATCAGGGGGTCACCCTAGGCCCCAAAGATCGTCGGCCTGACCGGCCCGCCCGGGCCAGCCCGTTAACCAGCGAGGCCTCACCAACTCGGCGAGGTCCTCGTCACACCCTGGACTAATCGGCGATGCCTCGCCATTTGTGTAACACCCCGTTCTTTTAGTACTCGGGTATTCCCATGTGACCTAACTCAGTATAAATACAAACCTAACTTGAACAAACATTCACGTGATGTGGCCCATGTGACAGTTAAAGTAAATTAAGGATTAGGTAAATGAATCACAACAGTTGATCTACCGTGAGGACGGTTCTGCCTAGAAGTAGGCCCTACAAATTAACTCAAGATAATAATGATAATATTAATATTAATAACAACAATGATTGAAGATGTTATAATATGAACATTCAAATGGTAAATTCAGGGAACATGTGGTCCTAACCATCCGAACAATGACCAAGACCGTTGAAGTTTAGATTTGCAATGATGTGACCGTCAGATCAATGAAAAACCCCAATTTAGAGGTAAAATCTGCATGTATGGCCCACCAGGGCACTGTACCCACCTAAGTTTCAGTTAAAACCCAAACTTGGACCCATCAAGCGAAATGGACGGAGTGGATTTCCCATGAACATTACGGTGGACCCCACATACAGTGCATGAACACCTTAGACTATAAGCACGGAACGTGCGCTGGATGATGTTACTCGGTCAAAAGCCCTTTGACCGAACCCATTTGCAAAACAGAAAACACCTTCCCGCCATTTTAAAGGCATTTGAAACCGGGAAATTTTAAGCCCCTAAGTGAGCCAACTTGACCATTTTCCGGGCAATCCGAACCGTCCATTTTGTCGATGGGACCCACCCCAACAAAACCATATAAGCTAATGGGTCCCCGAAAATAAATAAAGGGAATCGATCCCTGACCGTCCACTCTAATAAATAGAAGGCGAACGGACCGCTGGAGCTATAGGGAAACACCGCGACGGTTGGAGTTCCGACGCGTTATGCGTCGGTTAAGAAAACATGAAGGAATTACAGGCCACATTTATCCGTTATGAGAAAAGCAGAGGCAACTACTGACGGCCGTCGCTTGGGGATGGGCGGAACCAATCCAAGCCCTTGGATCTCCATCTCCTTACCTATAAATGGAGAGCTCAGCCCCTCAGACTTCACATAGAAAGTGAGTTGAGAGAGGAAAGAGTCGGAGAGAGAAGAAAGAGAGAAAACAGAGAGGGAGAGTAAACAGAGGAAGAGAAGAGAGGAAGAAGGAGAAGGTGGTGCGTGCGTGACCACCCAAGTTTGGGTCGGAACCAACCGTGGAAGGTAAGACATCTCTCTTCATTATTTTCTTCTTTAGGAGACTCTAAAATAAACTAATGCTAAAGCTCACACCTCACCACACATGTATAAAAACACCCGTTAGCAGAAAATATGCACATAGTGAAGGACGGACCCTGTTTTGAAGCAAGTAGAAACCTTTCTTCCACTCTTTTTGGAACTCTAAAATGAGCTCAAACCATAGCCCCATCACACCTTGTTCACGCCCCGAGCAGCCGTCTAAAAACAGGCTCTGTTTGTGGCTGATAACCCAACCTCGATAACTTGGTTCTCCCAAAGACGAAGCCGTGCTAAAAATGTGACCGTGAGCAAGCCAGTGTATTCAAGAAAAACGATGGAAATCACCAAATGGTAGGCCTAGAAATGAATAATAAGCTTGTAGACATGGTCATGCAGTGGAAAGAGGGTTGAGACTAGATCTGGAATGGCCGAGAGTTCACCCACTCGCATGAGGGAAAAAGGCCCTCGTCTCGCAAACCGGCTAAGCACGATTGGCGCAGAGGTGCTTAAAAGTTTTGGGCCTCACCAAAAATCTGCGGGCCAGCACAAATGCGGTGGGCCTCGCCCAAAGCGGTCTTGCCTGTGACCGACCGTGGACCCCACTAAAAGGTTGGTGGCATGCACCGCCGGGTGGGCCGCACCATGATCAAATGCCCACCAAGGGATGGTGTGCCCAGAGACCGTCCATCGGATGACGTCCCGGATCAACCTCTTCTACACGTTAATAATAATAATAATAATAATAAATGCATGCATAAGTACATATGATAGATTAAAAATAAAAGTGTTGTAGATCTGGTATGTTGAGGTAGGGACCACTCACAAGTGATTTCATCCAAATTTTTTGCCCATTTGTTTTCTTTGGACAGTGGATATCACTGACAACTAACGTCAACTGGTTGGGATACCTCTCAACCGTCCAGATGGGATGATAAGGCGAGCACTGTGGTGCATGTGATTTTAAAAATAAAATAAAATAATATATATATATATATATAAATAAATAATAATAATAGTAAAAATAATATATAACATAATATAATATATAAAGCACCTTACTAAAATAAATATCATAGCATATATTACCTGCTTTATAATATAAAATATAAAGCATGCATCTGTACGTGCACCTCTATCAAACCTAGATTGCATGAACGGCCTCTGATGTGTGCATCCTTCTATGCAATGTAATGCATGAGGATTACATCCAAACCATTGGCCAGAGGTTTCCTACGGGCCAGATTTGAGGATTCATCCAAACCTTCCATTCTCAGCCACCGTTGGGATAGCATGGGGTCCCCTCCAATTCATGTAATAAAGTATTACATGTGGGCCCCACACCCATGTAGAACCCACGTTGAAATACATGTAAGATACATGTGATGTATACTATTTAAATACATACCAGATGCATGTAAAATATATAATATTTAAATATGAGATGCATGTGATGTATATAATATTCAAACAGCAGATGCATGTCACATATATAATATTTAAATATCAAATGCATGATATAATATATCTTAGATGCATAAGGCACTAATATAATATTTATATACATATTAATACGTGTGGTGGCCCACTAAGGACACACCATAGTGTACATATTGTACATCCACTCCATCCATCTATGGGCATTCCCAAGCCGTCCATCAACCCCTGGACGCTTTTCTTAATATATATATATATATATATATATGAGTATGTGTAATGCATATAGGTAGGAATTTAAATAAAAGTTATGCATTTGTGCATGGGACCCACCTACTGAGAGAAAAGGGTTGTCAGTTATGTAACAGCTAATACCATCAGCAAGTTCCGTGGGCCATACGATATAACCCACGCCGTCCAAATAGCTGGACAGTTGACCACATGCTAATGCATGTGCTGCATATCCTAATTGTCCATCACAATTGGCGAGCTTGCCCTAATGCTTGAGTCATATTGGACCACCTTGTTAAAATACATGGTGGGCCTAACATAAGCCTAAAAAGCCTTGTTGGTTGCACCCCTTGAGCTTTATGTTGGGGGCACAAAGCCACAGAAATATCTGACAAAAATAAACTATAATTTTAGGTGATTCCTTGGTCGACTCCGGGCCTCAAGAAGACTTAGGCCGAATTCAAGAACACTATCATACATGTGATGATTCTTCCCCTTGAGCTTTCCATCTTCTCATTAGCTTAAGTTATAATTTTTATTCATAATTGATATCTCCCTTTATAATCACATGTGCTAGCTGGTGGAAATTGAATTGCTGTATTACATGCTTTATGATTATCCTGTATAATTGCTCATGCTTGTAGATTTCTTTGTGTGGGTTGCTTATGGAACTTAAACTGGTACATTAGTGGAAAATTCCCACATATGATTGTACACCTATACTTGGGATGTAACTTGACTAGTTGTGATCATAATAGACCTTTGACTAGGTGGTTATTGAGTGGTGGTCTAGATGGATCATTGATGTGGGCCTACCATCTAAGGTTCTTGTGCCTAATAGTTTTTAGGGATGGTCTTTATCATATGGTTTTGATACTCGCCCTATGTTGCTTATTTTGATATCTGCGTACGTGGTTTGTTTTGGCATTTGCCTTATATGGGTTCGATGTTTTATATTGTGCAACCATGCAATGGTAAGCCCCATGTATTGTAATATGATTGGCCACTAGTCGACGGGGTTCCATTAAATATCCTAAGGTGGTAGCCTCATGAGCCAGGGATGGTGGTAAGGGGACACTATGCCCGAGCTGTCGGCCTATGCTGAGCTTACGCTCCCCGTAGTGACCTTGAGCTTATTTAAATTGGTTGATTGTAACTGGACTAATAATGGATTGGCTAATCATGCATTCATAGCATATTGACGATGACGGGTGGCTATTCTGGATGCTGTAGCACGTGCCCTAGAGTTGTTGGGGTATCATTTCGCTAGCTCCCAGACCACCGACTATCGATCCCTGTCTGACTGGATGAATTTCCCAGGTCGATGATTTGCATGGGCGATGAGCCCAAGTCCGACTGGATGTGCATCCCCAGGTCGATGTGCATTCATGCATCCATGCATTTAAAAAGACTACATCATGTACTATTTTGATTGCTTTGTGGTTTTATAATTTTGCTTATCTAATGCGGCGGTGTGTAATCTTGAGGGGAATTCACACCGAGTTGGCCACTCATCCATCAAATATACAACCGTACAGGTAGAACAGGTGGCCCAGATGATGTATATGATCAGACTTGATGAGGAGCTGTGCAGGTGCCATGGATGCATGACCGTATTGCTAAGAGGAGCTGCGTGGTCATGCGTCTTACATTTATACGCTTTCTGTTATTTCTTATGTATGCAAATCTTATAATCGTTAATGTTGAGACATTGGTTTGTATAAGTCATTATGGGCTGCTTGTATACTTAAATGATAATGAAATTTTCTTATGTTGATTTCTCCATTCTACGCTCATCTGCTTACTCTGATAGTAGAAAATTTTTTTTTACTCTAATTTGACCATCCTTTAAGGTTAATACTCGGGTTTTTGGAAAACGAGTATATACTTGGGTCCTGAAAACACGGGGCGTTACAGTTGGTATCAGAGCATAGTTTGGACAAACTTGGTCTTGAGAAATGATTTATACAAACCCCTAAATGTCTCAAGTTAGGATGTTTGAAAGTAGAAATTTGAACTTAGGTAAACTTCCTTTATACTTAGAAGAATGATTGAAAATGTAGAAATCCAAACTTAGGTCCCCTTACAAATTATCAAGGTCACCATTTGAACTCATGTGAAATCCCCCTATAACTAGGATGAATTGAGAATATAGGAAATTGAGGTTCTAAGATTTCCTTGAAATTTATCAAATCAGTCATTTAAATACGTGCGGGATTCCCTTAGGATAAGAGAAAATATGAAATATAGAAATTTCGAACTCTAAATTCCCTTGAAAATTTTAAGTTAGACAATCGGACCTCAAGCTTATGTAGAAATTCCTTAGAAATGATTGGAATAACCATTTGGACGTATATGAATGTCCCCTGTAGTTAGGAGAAATTGGGAATAAGGGAACTCGAAATACTAGGCCCCTAGAGACTTGTTTGGATGACAAAAAAGACTCAGAAATGAACTTAGGCCCCCTTTTAAATGTTTAGGCTTAGTCAATTGAACTTGGAAATGGAAACTTTGGTTCTCTTGTAAACTACCAGGATAGTTGTCTGGACTTAAAAACTAAGCTTAGGCATTGTGGGAAACAAGTGCCCGCCATAAAGAAAATAGGGATTATTATGAACATTCCTTGAACCTGACACTCAATGAACAACCCTTAGGAATCTAGAATTTGAATTTTCCTAATTTGCATTGTCACAACATTTGACCAGTAAATGAGACTTAGGCATCGTAGTAATGTCCCTTGACTACCATGATTGTCATTAGGTTGCACATAAGCACTCCTCGACCTGAGAAATTGTACAAAGAATTAAAATTTTACTTCCTAGTAGGTCTTCTTACTTATAAATAACATTCCCTGCAAATTCTAGTACGTGAAAATTTATTTGAGAAAGAATTATATAATTTTAGAAAAATTTTTAACCTTGTGTTGAACTTATAAGGAATAGGTTGGGAGTCTGGATGAAATTTCAAACTTAGAATTTCACATAGAAATGTTGGTTGAAAAATTTTAGTGCATTAGGCGACCTGAGTGCGCGCTGGAAGCGTGATGGTTATTTGCGTCTATTCACGTAAACTTTCAGGCGCTCTCACTTAAAAGATTTCATGATATTTTCCATGAGTCTAGAATAGTTGGGATCACAGATTGATGAAATCATGAGTGCGCGATGCATACACGGGTTGGCTCAAGTTCTAAGTCCTAGCAAATCTTAATGATCTCAATGCCTTGATCAAGTAGAAGATCGGGATTTAACAGTATTGTGAATTGATACCAGTAGATCCTTTGTTCTACGTAGGCAAATGATCAAGGTATCGGGCTCAAACCTACTACGACCATCTATCTGTGACCACTCGAACACTGAAACCTAAAAGATTGTGCCATATTTTAGATAGTGGGGAACTATCATTAAAGGGAAAAGAAAAGCAAGAAAATGTAGGAAATATTTGTAAACATTAAAACGATTCGTTAGATTTAGAATGATTTCTAACGTTAGTAGGGCTTAGACACCTTAGTCAATTTGCTATATACAAGAAAACCTAAGGGTTGTGGGAAATTTAAATGAAGCTCGTTGGGATTTCACAAGGTACATCATTAGGATAATCAAACCACTCGTAATATTAATAATAGGTATAAAAAAATAAAAAATAAATAAAAAAATTTGAAGTAGGACTTTAGTCGTTTTTCTTTAAGGGGGGTAGATCGTGATGACCCTGTCCTTGAGCACTTGCATTGTAACGCCCCGGATTTTTGCCAACCTGGGATTAGATGACCTTAGGCAATGGGTCGATCGTAATACCTCATTAACTTGTCAGAACTGAATCCCAAAGTCTAAAGCCGCCTTTGAACTCATTTCCTTCACAAACCTCACCCTTCATCACCTTGATCTTCTAATTTTTCTAATAACTTTCACCCTAGACACTATCTTAAACTAGCCAAGTAGTATAACTTAGATCACTTTATATACAAACTCCAAAGGCCTGAGTACCACCTCGACCAGAATTCACTTAGGACTAAATCCTTTAGAAATGAGACAAAGTAACTAGGTGTGAAACCAGATTAGCTACTGAAATCTGTCGAATCGCTTTAAATACGTTACAAGACCCAAAACTTGTAGAATCATTGGCGCTAGGTTACCCTAAAGTTTAGAACCAAACTCATTTCCGTCTCGCTCTCGGGAATGAAACGAAACTGTATTAGGTCTAGATCGCACATCGGGAGTCCGATTAACCCGAAGCTAAGGAACTAGGACCGCCCCACCGGGCTTAACAATCATCTCAAAAATCGGCTCCATCCGATGTTCCATGGCCATTCATTTCGATTCGGAGCGAGGGAGTGTGAAAACACTATTCCCATCCAAAATAAATATCGGAATAGTGATCTCATCATTCATTGACGCGTCGTGATTAAGCAACCCGACCGTCGAATCGACCAAATTACACCCTCGGATTAAGAAAAATTTCGGAACATTTACATGTACTTGGAATTTCGATCGTGGCCCATGACCGTCGAATCGAAAGTGGTCCGCCATGTGTGATCCGGGAATCCGATCGAGTCAAAACGTAATCCCACGTAGATCCATAGATGGTGAGCTTAAGTTTGACGTTTGGTTCAAGGAGGGCCACCGAACTTCCCTTTTGAGCCGGAAAAGCGACGAATATCCTATATTAGCGGTACCCCTTGAACCCGAGTCTAATTTCGAATGTTTTTGGCTATAAAAGGAGCTTAGAACAGCCCCTCTCTCAGCCATACGAATTTTGGAGAAAAACCCTAGAGGGAGAGAGAAAAAGAGAGAAGAGCTTGGGTTTTGTGGGAGATCTTCCTCCTCTTGCTTTGATCACATACACGGCCTACACCGCTTCATTCCGTGTGTTTTCCGGCGGTTTCCATCCCATTTGAAGGTAAGAAACCCTAACCCTAGGTCTGATTTGAAGTGGGATCGATGTGGGTTGTGTAACGACTAACTGATTCCGCTCTTTAGGCTAGAAATCTCCCGTATACGGAAGTTCTACTACCCTTGCTGATTTGTTTCGTTTCCAAAGGCAAAGGTGAGGACTTTAAGTGTATAATTTGCAGTTTTCAACGCTTTCAATGTCAGATAATGGTAGATTCATGATCTGCATGCAATTGCACATGTACAAAGTGCTTTCCGTTTTCAGTATCGATTAGAATTGTAGAATTTGGAATTTCACATACTCTAGGTATTCGTATAAAATACCGTATACGTATTTTTTTATGGAAATGTGTTTGACATGTTTATTTGTCGTATGGATATATGACGTATGGATAAAATACTTATTTGTGAAAGGATTAAGCCTAAATACATGTTTACTAATAAACACTATGTATGTAGAAATACGGTATTGTAAGAAGTGCACTGGACACATGTATATTTTAGCGATGTGTTTGTCATGATTAATTGTCGTATAAATATATTATGTGCGTATAAAATATTTTCTTGGCGAAGGGAATCGCCATAATACATGTTTGCTTGTATACACTATGTATGTTGAAAATGCGTATTCTAGAAAATACTGTAAACGTATAAATTTTGGAGATGTATTTATCATGATTATTTGTTGTAGTAATATATTATACATGAATAAAATACTCACTTGGCTAAAGGATAGCCCTAATACATGTTTTGCTAACATACACCATGTATGTTGTACTAGTGTACTTAAGTGTTTGTGAAAATGCTTGTGTGAGCAAGTGTTTGAATGTTGATGCCTTAGGAGGGTGTTGAGATTGGATTCTCAACTACCCTAGCGACGTGTATGATTACCTCCATGAGGTTGATCACTTAAACCACTTACTTACAATACATGTGTTTGTATTCTATTAATGTAGTGTTTTACAACATGCTTTATAATATCTCATTGTTAACATGCCTACTAGCATGTTTGAATTACTTTATTTATCATGCTTGAATTACGTTGTCTATCATGCTTTACTCTACATGCTATGGATGACAATTGATTGTGCTTGGGGCTATGATTATAGTCCGGATAATCGGTACTTAGATTGGAGATCGTGGTTGAGTTTCATGTCGCCACGTGAGATGTGTTCGACGAACTCGAGTCGTACTTCGGTTGGCGATAGTGGTTGGCCACGCGAAGTGCTTATGCACTTCATGTCGTTCAACTTGTTGTGCGCTCGAGCTAGCCGAGCTCGTCATGTAACCCGATTTGTCTAATGTATGTTCACCATGTTTGGTCGCTCTTGCTTGAACCTGGGTACCAAACTTACCAAGTGAAAACCCTTTTAACCATGGTACCTCGATCCGCTAAGACTCATGAGCCGGGCATGGTGGTATGGGACACCGTGGTCGAGCCGCCGGCCGGCCTACGCTGGCGGGGCTACGTGCCTCCCGTAGTGACCCGGTGAGCACCTTAACTCGTGAGCCGATTATGGTGGTATGGGACACTATATTCGTCTTTGTCGGCCTACATTGATAAGGTGATGGGGAGCGGTGCAACCTTTTGTGCGTAATGACCACAGCGACCCTTTGTAGTGACCGCGAGCAGCATATTCGAAGTTGCAGGTGCGCCTTAGGGTTCGCCGCGATATATAAAGTATGAACTAGGCCTCGTTTTAGTATAGTGATGAATCGTTTAAGGGGTGATGGGGGAGTGGTGCAACCTTTGTGCGTAATGCCACAGCAAATTTCTCTGCGCAAGTGACCTAGAAAACACACCATCGTCGATATTAACTAGGATCCGACGACCCTAGATTGGATCATGTTTGGAAATGATATAAGGGAGGTACCTTAGTTTCCCAATCCTGCATTTGAAATGGACTAATTAAAAACTTCGGTAATCATGCTCATCATGCATCGCATGTGCCTGGAAGATGTGGAGCACTGTGGGATGTAAGCATGCCGCGAACGTGAGATGGTGTCGCATGAGGGAGTATGTCGGTGAGGGCATCCATCATACCTGCATTCATACTTGCATTAATCAGAGTAACTAGGAGTGCTTGATTTACTGCTTTATCATTACTGCTTGATTGTATTGATAACATGATAACTTATGCCTTATTGTTCCACTGAGTTAGCTACTCACTCCCACGTTACGGGACGGTGTTGTACACACCAAACAGAATTGTTGAATTTCAGATGATGGCGATGCTTATGAAGCAGAGCCGGACTATTTCTATGGTGATGAGGAGGAGTTCTCCTATCATGTAACCCTCTGACGGGTCTCTGAAGACCTAGTACTGTATTGACGGGGTTATGGTACTTGGGATAGAAGACATTAAACTTACACATTTGGTATATTTTAGAACCGCACTTGTATTTATTTAACCTGGTAATGTTATCACACTCTGGAGACTCATCATAGTTTATATATTTTATCTATCTATCATAGTCTTCCGCTTGCAAATTTAACTGTCTCTGGAGTATGATATCTTTGTTTTGGCTTAATCTCACTCATGTTCAATGCACGAATACAGTCAACATTCAATAATCATTCATTTTGTTGCATAAGTGATGTTCTGGAACTCGGGAGTTGAGTTTATGCTCGACCCCCGATTTTCAGGGCGTTACAAGATGGTATCAGAGCATGATTTTGATTAAACCGGACCTGGGTTATGGTCACACGACGCGCACTGACGCACTCTGACTTAGGAGGGAGCGATGAAATGTAATAAAAAAAAAAACTGACTTAGGATTTTCTAAATTCGCCGAACGGCAAAACCGACCGAAATCGATCGTTGAGATTGGGCCCGCACGCACCCATGATCACGTGAAACAATCCCGATCACTTCTAGGCCGTCCTTCGACGGGTTTGAGTCGTTCCTTAGAGACGAATGTTCTTAGGTTGCGAGTCAATCACAACACCAAAGCCTAAAACCTTTTTTTGCCCAATTTCTTCAAAATCTCTCCTTGCACCACTTCATTCTTAAATTTTTTTTTTACATCCTTTCATACCAGATATAAATTCTAATGTATAAATGATAAAGAATAATACTTAAACAAAAAGTTGCTATAAATAGTAAATATATGTATATATTGGACTTTTGACAGTTCAAACTTTGGAATATAACCAAACAAATAGGTTATTTGGATATATTAGCTCGTTCTACCCCAAAATCATATATTATATGTCAGATAACTCATTCCGGATTGCAAGATACGTCCGCTTTGACCCGAAACGACTTGAAACGGAGTCGTGGGCCATACGCATCAATCCGGGGGGACCCGAGGCTGACCCGGGGTACCATTGGCCCCTTGGGAGGGTGGAGAACACCCCCAGCTGCGGTGGTGCGGCACCGGACAAGTTGGACCGCGGCGGACCGCGGGCCCGGGCGGGCCGCAGGTCATTGGCTGGCCCGTTTTCGGCCACAATTTTTCTACAAATTTGGTCCGACTTTGAAAAGTCATAACTCCCTCGTTATAACTCCGAATTAGGTGATTCAAAAGCCAGATTTAAGCTTGACAAATCTAGTTTCATATAAAAATAAGTAAAAAATATAATAAATTATTTAATATAGTTAAACATGGGTCATTGTGTCAACTGTCCAAAAATTATTAGTTTGGACAGCTGCTGCTTCTTGAATTTTTTAGAATTTTTCTATAAGACAAAATCTAATGAAATTTGGTAGAGATGAAGTATACTTGATGATGAACTATTAGAAAAATAATTAAAATAATAGACTAACTAGAAATACCAGAAAAGGCGTAGAACTTCCATAGGTCTGTGTGGTGCCCACCAAATTTTGTGGGGGCCCCTGTTTCACGTCCGTTTTGCCCCTCTCTCTCAACTACACCTCCAAGCTCTCTGTTTCTCCAAAAATTATTATTTTTACTCTCAAATCTTTCTCTCAATCACTCAATCCCTCATTTTCAGCTACAACCCATCCATTTTCTTCCCTTCCCTTCTTCATTCCCTGCCTTTTTGGCCCTTACAATCCCTGATGAGACTCCAATCCGTGGAGAACCAAAAAAACTCTAGCCCCCCCATTTCCCTTATCCTCATTTTCCATGGCTCTATCCGAGCTCATCCATATGTTGTCTTGTAGTTTGCATGGGCTACTATCTTAGGGTGGTTATGTTTTCCTGTTGATAGGTGTATTAGTTGGTAGAATGTTTTAAGTATTTGAGAACGTTTAGGGTCCGTTCGGCCAAATTACATTAGATAAGTTTACGGTGGATAAAATTGTAAAAGTAATAATAAATGTATATGTAGGGTATGGTCCCTAGATTGGGTGTATCCTATGTCTTCCGACACCATGTTTAGAATGTACACAATTAAGAGTAAATTCCGAGAATTCCTTTCCAATAACACTTAGAAATTTTCCCATCGTGGGGTATGGAAAATCCCATCTCACGTTTTTCCAACACCAGGCTCATTTTTCCAAGGCCTATAAAATTTAATCCCCTCCCACCCTCCTACCAACCATGTCACACCCAATCCCAAGGTAGGATTAGTAATGCGGTCCCATTTAATACAACTTAAGGCCACTGGCCAAATTGTGTTGAAGTGATAAAGTCCCTTGATATACATTAACCCACCGCACTCTGATAGCTTAAGCTTTTGGAGTAAATGGTTGTTTGATAGATAGGCCCATAGAGTTTGGACCTAGAGCGATACTCCTAGTCTTGACAGACCTGACCATATAGGAAATCCAACAAATTAATAATACAAACTCCAGATCTTCTTAGCTGGTGTGAGCATGTGTGAAAGGCTCGGCGTCAAGTACTGAACAACTCAATTCCACTTAGACAACGTTTGATCCTACACGATGAATAATTTCTTGTATTAGAAATGATCTGAAATCATCTAGTGTGTAAGTATAGACTAATAGATTACCACTATTCATAAATTGAGACTAGGCTACTGGTTCTACTATGGAACGTAAAAGACTGATTATGCTAAGATAATTGCAAGATAGTTGAAAGATGGACTTAATTAATGGGCTGGATTAGGTTGGAGTGAGACCTCACTCCTTCGTCGGACCCCTTAATACTCATAGGCTCCTTTAATAATTCTTAGAAACGTTGTTTGATTAGAAACTATTCACGCTCATAGAAAACTTATATATCCATTGGATTTAATGTTAGATCAAATCAATACACCCTCAGAATTGCCTTCTCAAGGACTTAATACAATCGGGGACACGGGGCAGAGAAACTACACATTAGCGAGGTATTCGCGGTTTGAATCGAATTCTCAATCCTGGTAGTGACCAATGAACCCTATGCTCTGATCAAGCGGAAGGTCGGGATCGGTAGGATTAAGGACTTACGATGATTTTCTCGTCTTCGCGAGGCGAAGGTCTATGTATCCGGCTCAGACCCACTACGCAACTTTCTTCCGTGTTGGCTTGACCACTTACAACCAAAAGTTTATAACTTTGTCTTTGAGAAGTGTGAGAATATATAGCCAATAGAAATATTTCCTTTTAGGCCTAAGGAATTTCCCAAGTGAGCAACAAACAGTTAAGAATCAGGTCCTAAATCACATGCCATGTCGGCATACATATTGCGCTTATGAATGTAGAAAGATAGCATGCATATTAAGCTAGACATGATTAAATAGGATAAGTCTGGACCGCGACAAAAACCCTTTGGTAGAATTAGACATCTCGCCACAAACTCACACCTGACCCCGAATCAACCACAATACCCTTCATCTTTAGCTCCTTTCTATGACCATAGGTATCAATGCCATAATACACAACATTGATGAAAAGAAGACCAATGTAGTGGGAGATCGCATCCCATTTCATGTCAAGGATAGATCCTAAACTACACCTTGTTCCGATATACGGAGCAGGACATAAATCTTGAGCCTTGAGGGCGAAAATAAATTTTAAGGGGGGTAGAACATGATGAACCCGCTCTAGTTAGGTCACCTAATACACCTCTTTGACACGGTGGCGCAGCCAGAACGTGGTGGACCCTACCCCATTGGCCCAGGATCGAAACGGTGCTTGATAAATACGAACATTATAGAAGCCCTAGTAAGTTCTACTATGAGAAACCGTTTTAAGATGATTTAGTAAGACTTGATTCACCCTTTCCTTGGACATAGATAATATCGAGGACTCTCTTAGACTAAGACCTAAAGGGCAACCTTAGAATAAACAATTTGAGCCTTTCAATGATGGACATTCCCTACTCTTAGAGAGTGATCGGACTACGAGTTACTTGACATCTACAATCGCGAAGTTTTCGCGGCTTGACCCAATTCCCAATCTGGGTGACTACCGATGGACTCTCTGGCCGATGAGCGGACGACCAGATCCACCAGGATTCGGAAGGGATACGATGAGCTTCCTACCTGGCCGGTGGATGATCAATGTATCGGGATCGAGCCCACTATTACCGTCTCTCTGTGTTGGTCAAACAATGAAAACAACTATCTTACTCTAAATTGTGGGAATTGTCGTCGAGACTCCAAATAGGTAAAGAAATAAATGGTAGCAAACCATCAGGGTATGAGAAATGGATGAAGAATTAAGTTTTAAGGGGGTAGACTAAAAGGAACCAGACTAGTATATACCCTACCACGCGTAGTAGGAACTCGAAATCAATAAGTCTTAGGCAAATGAAATAATAGAAATCTTTCCTTATTACCCTTAGGCAATTTCGGGGACGAAATTTTGTTTTAAGGGGGGTAGATTGTAACGCCCCGGATTTTTGCCAACCTGGGATTAGATGACCTTAGGCAATGGGTCGATCGTAATACCTCATTAACTTGTCAGAACTGAATCCCAAAGTCTAAAGCCGCCTTTGAACTCATTTCCTTCACAAACCTCACCCTTCATCACCTTGATCTTCCAATTTTTCTAATAACTTTCACCCTAGACACTATCTTAAACTAGCCAAGTAGTATAACTTGGATCACTTTATATACAAACTCCAAAGGCCTGAGTACCACCTCGACCAGAATTCACTTAGGACTAAATCCTTTAGAAATGAGACAAAGTAACTAGGTGTGAAACCAGATTAGCTACGAAATCCGTTCGAATCGCTTTAAATACGTTCTGCAAGACCCAAAACTTGTAGAATCATTGGCGCTAGGTTACCCTAAAGTTTAGAACCAAACTCATTTCCCGTCTGCTCTCGGGAATGAAACGAAACTTCGTATTAGGTCTAGATCGCACATCGGGAGTCCGATTAACCCGAAGCTAAGGAACTAGGACCGCCCCACTGGGCTTAACAATCATCTCAAAAATCAGCTCCATCCGATGTTCCATGGCCATTCGTTTCGATTCGGAGCGAGGGAGTGTGAAAAACACTATTCCCATCCAAAATAAATATCTGGAATAGTGATCTCATCATCGTTGTTGACACGTCGGTGTGTAAGCAACCGACCGTCGAATCGGACCAAATTACACCCTCGGATTAAGAAAAATTTCGAACATTTACATGTACTTGGAATTTCGATCGTGGCCACCGACCGTCGAACTGAAAGTGGTCCGCCATGTGTGATCTGGGAATCCGATCGAGTCAAAAACGTAATCCCACGTAGATCCATAGATGGTGAGCTTAAGTTTGACGTTTGGTTCAAGGAGGGCCACCAGAACTTCCCTTTTGGTGAAAAAGCGACGAATATCCTATATTAGCAGTACCCCTTGAACCGAGTCTAATTTCGAATGTTTTTGGCTATAAAAGGAGCTTAGAACAGCCCCTCTCACACCATACGAATTTTGGAGAAAAACCCTAGAGGGAGAGAGAGAAAAGAGAGAGAAGAGCTTGGGTTTTGTGGGAGATCTTCCTCCTACTTGCTTTGGTATTACACGGCCTACACCGCTTCATTCCAGTGTTTTCCGGCGGTTTCCATCCCATTTGAAGGTAAGAAACCCTAACCCTAGGTCCGATTTGAAGTGGGATCGATGTGGGTTGTGTAACGACTAACCGATTCCGCTCTTTAGGCTAAAATCTCCGTATATGGAAGTTCTACTACCCTTGCTTGATTCGTTTCGTTTCCAAAGGCAAAGGTGAGGACTTTAAGTGTATAAGTTGCGGTTTTCAACGCTTTCAATGTCGATAATGGTAGATTCATGATCTGCATGCAATTGCACATGTACAAAGTGCTTTCCGTTTCTACGTTACGATTAGAATTGTAGAATTTGGAATTTCACATACTCTAGGTATTCGTATAAAATACCGTATACGTATTTTTTATGAAAATGTGTTTGACATGTTTATTTGTCGTATGGATATATGACGTATGGATAAAATACTTATTTGGCGAAAGGATTCGCCTAAATACATGTTTACTAATAAACACTATGTATGTAGAAATACGGTATTGTAAGAAGTACCGGACACATGTATATTTTAGCGATGTGTTTGTCATGATTAATTGTTGTATAAATATATTATGTGCGTATAAAATATTTTCTTGGCGAAGGGAATCGCTGTAATACATGTTTGCTTGTATACACTATGTATGTTGAAAATGCGTATTCTAGAAAATACTGTATACGTATAAATTTTGGAGATGTATTTATCATGATTATTTGTTGTAGTAATATATTATACATGAATAAAATACTCACTTGGCTAAAGGATAGCCCTAATACATGTTTTGCTAACATACACCATGTATGTTGTACTAGTGTACTTAAGTGTTTGTGAAAATGCTTGTGTGAGCAAGTGTTTGAATGTTGATGCCTTAGGAGGGTGTTGAGATTGGATTCTCAACTACCCTAGCGACGTGTATGATTACCTCCATGAGGTTGATCACTTAAACCACTTACTTACAATACATGTGTTTGTATTCCTATTAATGTAGTGTTTTACAACATGCTTTATATCATGCTTATAATATGCTGTTAACATGCCTACTAGCATGTTTGAATTACTTTATTTATCATGCTTGAATTACGTTGTCTATCATGCTTTACTCTACATGCTATGGATGACAATTGATTGTGCTTGGGGCTATGATTATAGTCCAGACAATCGGTACTAGATTGGAGATCGTGGTTGAGTTTCATGTCGCCACGTGAGATGTGTTCGACGAACTCGAGTCGTACTTCGGTTGGAGATAGTGGTTGGCCACGCGAAGTGCTTATGCACTTCATGTCGTTCAACTTGTTGTGCACTCGAGCTAGCCGAGCTCGTCATGTAACCCGATTTGTCTAATGTATGTTCACCATGTTTGGTCATTTCGCTTGAACCTGGGTACCAAACTTACCAGTGAAAACCCTTTTAACCATGGTACCTCGATCCGCTAAGACTCATGAGCCGGGCATGGTGGTATGGGACACCGTGGTCGAGCTGTCGGCCTACGCTGGGGCTACGTGCCTCCCTGTAGTGACCAGTGAGCACCTTAACTCGTGAGCCGTAAAAAATAAAAAATCCGTCGGTGAAATGCGGAAAAAACCACCGAATTATTCGTCATTTAAAATATTGGCGACAGATAAGGTCTGTCGCAAATAGGGGGAAAGCGACGGACCTCCAATCCGTTGTCCAGTCTTGTTTTAAAAT
This sequence comes from Magnolia changhungtana, assembly GCA_030180095.1. Classification (NCBI taxonomy): domain Eukaryota; kingdom Viridiplantae; phylum Streptophyta; class Magnoliopsida; order Magnoliales; family Magnoliaceae; genus Magnolia; species Magnolia changhungtana. Next base: position 196,811 of record JASAUF010000258.1, on the reverse strand, counting down.
TAGCGACGGATTTAGTCCGTCGCTAAAATATCTGCGAATTAAAAAAATTTGTCAAATTTGTTTGTATTTTTTTTTTTTTTAATCTTACACCTAATAGTCATTCAAAAAATAATTCAAACAATCATAATCAATTAATGATTAAACATGTGCATGCACATTTCACCCATTTAACATTCATCAAGAGAATAATCAACACAATACCAATAAAACAGTTAATAGTCTATTTAATGTTTTTAGACTACAAATGCACATATGTCATAGGCAAAACCATACATCAGTTGGGACTAAAAGTAGCTGCAACATCTCCTAGGTAAATCATAGCAATAAAACAGAAGATGAGACCAGTCGGCGATAGTGCAGGCATGCTTTGATGCTCTTCGACACCTGAGAACCACAATAGAAGCCTCTGCTAATTCTTTTAACTTCAGCATTCTAACTACCAGAGCAAACATGCAACAATGAGGATAACATCCAAATACACAAACAATACAGTAAATACATGTGAAAAGAAAAAAAAAAAAACACATAAAAAGTGACCATGCCAAATACACATCCAACGTAGTCCTTGTCTAAAGCTCACTTTTTAACCATGCTAAGGAAATACCCACATCAACTATATTATGCAAATGCCCATGGCCACATATAAAACCCATTCCAACTAATAAGCATTGCCACATTTATGTATAGATGAGTACTCTTATCATAGAAATATACTCAAGTCTGAGAAAATCCATGCTCGAAAATCATGCTTACCTGAACAAACTTAAATTTCAACCAATAGACATCAATAGCCCCTGTAGCCTCTCACTCTTAACCAATGGCTAAGAACACGCCCTTAGCTCTACATCCTTGGTGAGGTCACCACTCACCTTCAGCTCTACATCTATGATGAGGATACATAAACATTAGATTGAAAGAAGTGATGATTGAACTCATCATTAAAAGAATCAGGTGTTTGGTCTATCAAAATGTTCTATTTGAAAGCAAGTAAACATTAAAAACGCACCCATTTCGAATCTGCTTCCTTTCATCAAAGCTAGAAACAAAATGGATGGCCTATCCTATCCATTTTCATCAGGCCCATCCAAGCAAACAAGTCCTAAATGAATTTGGGGCTAGCCCAACTTCCCCTCACTTTGGAAGACTTCCAACTCCAAATTACACAACAATCCTAATAAATTGATATGCAATTGAACTGAGCATCCAAACACGTAAAAAACTTAATAGCAAAACCTAAGCCCATATGCTCAAAACACCCAACACCAAAATTCCACCCATCCATTAATAACTAAACAACTCAACCCAAGTGAAAGTGCCAATCGCATTATTACAATTTTGCACATCATAGCATAGGAGGTTGTAGCAGCCCGTGGCTAGATAAGCATCACCCTGTCATTTTTCATTAAAAATGAAAAAGAAAATGAGACAAAAACTTCAGCTACTTACTGTCTACTAATGTCTTCCCATGTATGGGATTCTTTATCCAGGACATAGTAAAGGCGTATTATATCTCTCCCCCTTTCACCCAGGGTTGAACTGATAGGCTTGTTCACTTCATCCTGAAAATGAGAAGAAATTTGGTATTTTATAAGACTAACTACTAAAGGAGACTGAGAACTAAGACAATAGGTTTGCTGAGCCCACACACAAGTGAACTGCTACCCATCCACATAAAAGAACACGTGCCAATATGGCACACTAGTGCAAGATCCAAGCTATCCATCAGGTGGGCTGCACTTGTTTAGATCGAAACTAGGTTGTTCCACTCGGTCGAGCCAAAGTGTACAAAACAAATGGATGGCTAGAAAAAATAAAATAAAATTTGTTTTAGCCAAGCATTTCTTTTCTTAACTGTTGCTCATCTGAGTGAAATGGCCTTATTTTGGCCAGAATATCTAAACTGTGTCGCATACCTAATGAAAATCTTATATCCTGTATATGTGTGCCACATTGGCATGTGCACCTACATGTGGATGGGAAAGGCTTCACGCAGGTGTGGGAGTAGCAACTTCTTGAGGCAATATACCAGAACTTGTGAAAGAAACCATACAACAACTAATAAGATTTTATTTGAATACTGAGGGCCTTGTTGCTTATCTTTTGAAAGCAACCAATATAACTTTCAAGAATAACTGAAGAAGAAAAACCAACAACATTTTCAGAACTTCATTCAGGCGCATCGGTTTTTATCTTGAGTGACCACTCATCAAATCCATGCCATGGGTTGTTCTCAAGATTGTTATCTGCAATGTACTACAAATAGAAAGATTTAAGATTTTGGATTAACAGCGTACAACTGTGTGCATCTAAACAAATCATTCATGACAAGAATAAAAGCAGCTTACTTTTCAAGTACGAACCAAAACAGTTTAATAAAGAGAGCAGAGCAACCGTCTAAAAGAAAGGGTTTTATGTAACAATGTAGCGGCCATTACATAACTACTTTTTAATACCTTGGTCTTTACATGCCATATTCCTCTTTCATAATTTCCTAAAGAGAGATGATTTAGTGGGCAAAGTGTATAGAAACCTTCCCATACACGGTAACATTTGGCCTCATGAGCATGTCACTTACTTGGACCATCCATTAGGTCCAACCCATTCTTCTTCCACTAGTATGCACAAAAGATTACAAACATTCCCTGATTCAACTTACCAGTAACTGAAGAAGTGGATAGAGCCATTTCCAAGTGAAGATCAAATTGTAGTAGAACTAATGGAGTGTGTTTGAAGCTCACCCAAATTAACATTGGGTTTGTAAGAAACCAATCTCACCCACAACTTAGTTTGGGACTTTTTCATCTCACGCAGCATGTGCTTAGTTCTGCCCATTTAATAAATCTAAAAATCAGTGATAGATAGTGGTTCACAACACTGTTTTTAATTTATAGATTTAAAAATAAATAAATAAATAAACTGACTAAAAGGCAACTTGGCAGGTTAAGGAAGCATTAGGGATTAAGTGTCCACTATATGCTATATGGTTTTGAGAATCTGGGAAATTAAAAATATATAATAAAAAAAATTAAAAGAATACTAAATAATGAAGAGTTACTTGACAAATTTGTGGGTAAAAGAATAAAAGAGAAGAAAAAAAAAAGATAGGATGAAGGCTTACCTTTGGATGCGTGGATCGATTTAGTACCAATAGAAGCTCCTTTCATGTGTTCGATGAAGACTTTTTCTCCATACAAAGACGTAGTCAAAACCAAAAATCATAAAGAAATCTAAGTTCCACTACTACATAAGGACCTTCCTATGAAAAGTACCCTTCGTGGGGTTATGAATTTCTCTACAAATATTTGATTTTTTTTTTTTTCGGTGCCATTTCAAGACTCCAAGAGCCCACAAAGATAGATGCTTCCAGTTGAGAGAAGGTGATGGTGGAAAAATCATGCTTGCAAAAAGAAGAAATGAGGTGTTCTCCCAAATACAAACAATTACCCAAGAATAAAATGAGAAAATACATAACTAAAGACAAGACTGTCAAAAGTAAAGTGACAATTACAAGTCTGCCTCTAAGGGAGATGTATAAATTTGCAGACATGTCTACTTAATTAAGATGAGCTCATTATTCTACTAGAACATTTGGAGAAGTCATCTTTCCTCCCGACTTAATCAATTAGGAGCACAAATTGGATTTCATTATACATGCCATTAACAAATATATAGTTTTAACTCAAGATGACTGACTGGTGGTTAACATATCATGTTACTAGATTACGTAGTAAGCACTTCATTACTTAGCATAAGAACAAGTCCTTATGTGTTATCATATATTACCTTCTTTTACCTCCGGAAGATACTTTGTAAGTTGGTATTTCTGTAAGTTACAACCACATACAAAACTATTAGGCATCAAATGGCATTGGAACTGATTCAATATTAAAGATCTAGGTAATTCATGAGAAGCTGAATACATAAAGTAATCGAGTGTGATAGCAGCTGAATGAATTGTTAAGATAACGATAATTCATGGAAAAAAAAACTGAAAATACCTGTAGGTGGCTTTTTACATGATAGATTGTCAAACCCTAAACATACATTACCTTCAATATACCCTTTGGAGTTTCCTCTGCATTTCATACCGACCTGTGTGAGATGAAAATTGCCTTGTGTGTGTGTGTGCATTACTTGAAGTTGTGCACTCGCAAATACCCTCAACAACGAGCAAGATGACAGTGGTTAAACCCTCATAAGAGGGATCATCAGTCACTGACCTTACTTCACAAAAAAGGAAAAAAGGAAATAGAAAAAATTATATGCTCACTCTCGGCCCCATCAAGCTTGTTAACAGCTTCCACAAACTGCTCATGGAGCTCAAGGCGTCCATCTCAACCGTGGCTTGTTTAGAGCCATGCGACCATAGAAGTTGAGGTGCTTGAAGGGATTTGAATTGCAGGAGAGACCAGATGCTTGATGGGTATCATTGCCTTTAGATCCAACTACTGGGACAGGTGGAACTTGAGGCATTTCATAAATTTCTGCATAAAGAGTAATTTAACTTTTCATTTAAAAGATCAAAGAGAAGGGGAAAAAATTCCTTATAACCCAAACTATAAATGCCTGAAACTAAGGAATCAATCAGACAATGCTTTACAAGAATTGGAGCATATGAATGAGACCATGAAGAGTCAACATTGAAGACATATCGGTATTCCCACCAGTGAAACTAGGCTGAGTAGAGCGTGTACACGAGCATCTTCAGATATAAAATCCTATGCATCCACATTATTATAACAATTTAGCAAAAAAGAAAAATAAAATCTGACGAAATCATAAAAGAAGATAGATCTTCGAAAAAAGAAAAGAAAAAAAATTTGCAAGAGAAAATGAAGTCGTCTTCAAGATGGGCCAAGAGCTACTGGGCACATTTTAATGTAGTAAGCAAGCACATACTGGAATAAGTGAAAATAATGGACTTACTAATTTTTTTTTGGAAGGAATGGTTTGTCAAACAAACCTCTAAGTAAAATGCAACTGCAACAAAGAGGAGAGAGTGTCATTCTAGAAGAGGAGACCTATAATAACAACCAGGATTGGTTGTCAGTTTTTAAAGTTGAACAGATAACTCCAATAGGAAGTAGAATCAACCACCCTTCCAAAAACTCACAATAAGAAGTATACGTCTACCAGCTTTGTCCACCAAGTAGTAATTATAGTGACAACAACCTAAACAAAAATATGTATCACCTTGCATTATTATGACCAGACATCAGTACCATGCATGGAATAAGAACATTCATGAGTGGAGAAGAGAATTTTTCAGATGTGGCAAAAGAGTTGTGATTGTCACCTGAATAGCCCCAAATCCAAACGTTGCAACATCACTAGACAATTCCTGTCCAAAATTTAAAGAAAAAAGAAACAGCCAACATTTTAAATAACACAAACTCAAAATTGGGCTTGAAACACAATAATTGAAATTATATTGTCACAAAGCATGAGATTATTGCTCCCCATGCCCGTGTGCCCAACATTAGGTGTAAAACTTCATCTCTACTCTTCATGAGATAACTCTATGTAAAATGAGAGTACCTATCGATACAGGAATAAAATATTGATAACAAAACACAGAACAACAAGATAAGAAAGCAGAAGCTTGTATAGATGTACATGTCAGCATAGCACTTGTGTTTGGATACACCAAATTCATGCGGAAATGAAAAATGTTTTCAACTATTTTCCACTAACAAGACAATTTGGTGTTTGGATACATGCATCATCTGATTCGTGTATTTATAACCATTTCCCATTCATCACATGAACACGCCAGATATTGCCCTGCCGCAATATGTATGATTGAGAGTTTATTTCATACTTGGTGTTGCGTGTGATGGTTGATATACAGGCATTAAGAAATCATACACGTGGCACATTAATTCAAATCAAACCATCCAATTGCGGAAGCACTATAGATAGGTCATATCTCCCAAATAAGATTGATTTAATGACCAAAAGCACCGATTTATAACCATTTGTTTGTTGAAATTGAATTTCTTGGGTATTTTCATCTCAATTGTCCATTAATCTCATTGGACCCCACGATATCGGTAGTGTAATTTAGTTTTAGATACCCAGGGATCCAACCCATGTTTCATTGGTAGATAAGAGTGCCTATCAACACTGAGGTCATGGGTTCAAGTGTTTGTGTGTGTGTGTATGTGTGTGTGTGTGTGTGTGCGCATGTGTGTGTGTGTGTGTTTTTTTTTTTAGGTGATGAAGACATCTGTTGTGCTTAAAAGTAGGGAGAGTATTAGAATTGAATGAAGGTGGGTAACTTAAAAGCAAAAGGCAGGATGCTTTTAAAATTTAGGTGAAATTCAGGTGGAATGGCTGTATATTCCAGTTTCACCTAAATAAAATTCAGATGGAATGATTCCACCTTCCTTTTAAAAATAAAAAATAAAAACAGCTACCATAGGCACATGTTTACAAATGTACTAAAGCAATAGAGACATGCAGAATGAGAACTCATACCTGAGAGTCATTGAGATGGGCTGCCATGGTTAACCCTCCGCTGGATGTCTCCTTTTGAACATTGGGGACTGAGTTTTTAAAGCATCACCAAATGTCTCAGTGACTTTGAATTAAAATACTACCTGGCCTGTCTGGCCATAACAATCAAACAAATTGCAACTTGAAAATCTAAATGAGAAACATAAACATGAATAGTAAGATTTGTGGACCAAAAATAATAACAAATTACCAAGGATCATGGTATAGATAATGCATTGCAGCCTTGTAAGCTTCCTGGAATATGAACAATTTACAAGGATCCTCCCATTGATTCATACACAACATAATTAGCAAACAGGTGCCAGAATTTTGACCTTTAGGAAGTTTGCTCCTGAGCTGGACAATCTAGATTGTAAACAACCTGCACATGAGTTGATCTAATATGTAAACAAGAACTGGTACTATTGAATAGTAGATAGATTTCACTGTGAATGCTATTGAATCTAGCATCACTATAAAAGGAAAGCAGTTCAAAATAAATTAGTAGATAGATATAAAGAGACAGGTAGATAAATAGATTCATAAAGAGAGATTTATATAAAACATTGATACAAAATTCCCAATTCTATAAAAGAGGACAAGAAAGAGATCATGTTAAGAATAAAAAGCTTTTCACATTACATCTTCAAGCACATCATCAGGACTATCATAAATAACATCCAGATCATATACTTTGGTGATCTCCATATATAAGAGAACCATTTAGCAAACTACAATATCCAGAAAACAATTTTTTGTTCAGTCTCACTTGGGTTAGAATACAGATTAGAGCAGGTTGTGGATCGGGTTCTCTAGAGATCGGGTTAGCTCTGGTTGACCCTTAACCCGGCCTAACCTAGCAAAGTTGAATTCCTGTTTGGTCTACAACAGAACTGTCTTCTAGGAAACCAACACTAGAAAAGTGGCTCCATTGTCATTTACATCCTAAATTCAAGGCCAAAGACAAGTTAAGAATGAAGATTGCATCTTACAAACCTTTTCTGCTAGTGCTTTGGTAAGTGATCACTATCCATTTCATCTGGTACATATAAACCAGCCCATCAGATCCATTTTGCCTCAAGCTCCTTCACACCTATGACAAGACGTGAGAAAAGTGACCTGATGTTCTATCTTATCCCATTATGTAAAGAGGTAAATATGCTAAAAAATGATCACACATTTACACGACAGACTCTCAGCTTCATATATATATATATATATATATATATATATATATATATATAGAGAGAGAGAGAGAGAGAGAGAGAGAGAGATGCTCACCCCTAAGTTCCCAATTGTCCAAAAAAAAGGGAAAACAATAGGAGAAAAAAAAAAAAAAACTCGAACACAACTCCTATAGAAACTTGAAATGCTCATCAATGTAGTTAAGTGTACTCTTTATTACTGATTAGTTTTCTTAAGAAAAGTTTTAGGAGCGTTGAATGCCATTTAGTAACTGGTATTAACCTTGATTGGCCTATTTTGTTATGGATCCAAACCATCCAATCAGTGGACCACCTCTTGGACGACACATAGCCCAAACAATAGCACCAATTTGAACATCATGGAATTTAATATCAACAACTCCTGTAAGCAAAAGCATCCTATAAGAGGGGGAGTTATTTAATACTCTGGCAGGGTGTGATGTTTGATACACGGTGCATAAATTGTACACATGCCATGCATTAACTCAACCTACATGGTCCAAAATTATGGGACCCACATTGGATAGGCTAAGAACCCAAAATCAGATTGTTGGACCAATCTGAGAACTCTGGTTAATGGACATTTTTCTGTTGGGTTTGTACCATAGACTATTTTTCATTTTAATGTCACCTTTGCTTCATGGCCCATCTAAAGTGGGGGCCATGATTTGGGCGGTTTAGTTTGAGTTACTTGTATGCCACGTGTACAAATTTCTGGCGCATGCACGTCGACCATCAAACTCTGCCAGAGTATCAAAGTATTCCCTCAGTTAAAATGACTGATGACTGCTTGCATGAACACAATTAGACCATCAAGTGCACATCAAACTCTAGCGCATGCACATCGACCATCAAATTCCGCTAGTTGTTGAAAATCATTTTCTAACTGCTAGAAATTGACCCCCATTTGATGGAAATTGTGAATAGTTGAATGTTTAGTTTAAACACTGATTTCATTGGATGTTTTACAAATACTTCATATTTTGTGTTGGACATCGAAGTGGGCCCTTCCCTAGATCATTGGAATTAAGTGACAATCATTGGGCCTCTTAAACCTATATCAATCCCACATCAGCCAATGGCATCCACTCTGCACTTTCGACACGTCCTTGATTGATATAGTTTTCAATGCAACAAAAAAAGAAATAGATAATGACCAAACATTGTTCTATCAAGTATGAACCACAATACCAGAAACCCACTTACCTGTACTCAAGGATTTTGGAAATCATCCATAGCTGAGGCTAATGCATGCAACACCCGTTGATGATACTCGAAACTTGAAAGTCTGGCCCCAAATCAGAGACAATTGCCCATTTGCATTAATAGCGACCAACGCACACGAGGTGGGGATCTTGAACGAGTTCAAAACCATCGTCACCACTTGCTCCAGATTTTTTATCATCACCGCATGGAATAAAAAGAAAATTAAATGAAAATGCAATTGTAAAAAGAAGCTTTCATGAAAATCCATCATAAAACTCAAAATCAAGCTACAAACAAAAGGAAACATAGCCTTAAATTTCAGATTCCTACCATGTTATTAAAAAACATAAGGTCTGTATTTACCTCCACCATTAAAAAAATGATTTTTGGAATCTATACTATAAGTACAATTATGCAATTCAATATGTCCAAATCTGACTCCTTTTGGAGGTTGTTTGATAGTCTAATACTTCTAACTGAATTTACAAAAAAAAAAAAAAACACATCAAAGCTTCATAAATTATATATATCTAAATAAATGTTATATATCAATTCTCTTCTTAAATCATTTTCAATCTATGGTTTCAGGCCAAAATAATCAAACACCCAGACAATATAATCATCTGAAATTGACATTCTATTTATAAAACAATCAAACACCTTATCAATACAATCAAAATCATACAAGAGTGGGTCAGTCTTGGAGGTGATTAGGAGGCAACTATAGAACTCAATTCAAAAAGTGTATCCCATTTTGACCCAACCTTAAGAAAGCTAAATATGTACAGCTTTGGATGATTAAAAAAGATTTAGACAGAATGTATACAAATGCAAAATAAGGTAAGATCATAGCTTGTTGCAACTGCCAATTTCGGCCATCCAGCATGCAAGACCACCAATTACTTGCTCATCGCTATTAGCAAGAGCAGGTAGAAGAAGTGCTTCTTTGAAAAACTGTACTCTGAACAACAAAACCTGGGGTACACCTTGCCAGAGAGATGGTTGTTAAAAGCACATAAAGAAATACAATTGTTGAAGTACAAATCCAGTAAGAAAGTCAACACAACAAGTCTCATCAATGTGAGACGAAGTCATACTCACAATCAAGTTCCCCAGTCATTCAGCTCACAATCTCATCGAAAACTTTGGTTTATCCATGGAGGGGCTAACATGCAGGTAGAAAAACTAGTTTGGAAACTAGCTTATGGTTGTGTGCATATTCAGATGATATTGAGATTGTAGAGAATGTGTATGTGTGCACGTCACGCTATTGTACTCCCTCTGGGCACCATAACTATGTTTAGGGTTACTTTAGAGTGGTAAGACATAACTCTTACAGTTGCACAAATCTTTCTTCTCTTCACTTCTCCCTTCCTGATTTTTGTTTTCTTTTTTCCCTTGCATAAGCTAACAGCCCCATCCCACACACATGCGAGCATGAGTGCATGCACACACACATTACCTACATAGATATTACTTTCTGACATTGGAAAAAACAAAGTTGTTTAACTTGTTCAAATACGGACACACTAAACTGAGATGGGTCAACTCTCGTACTAGTTCAGGCTGGAGCTTTAATGGTATCATCAAGAATTGCGCTCAATTAACCCATTAGAAAAGATGATAAATTTCTGCCCTTTTTTTATGGTACTTTCTGCTATTGATTGAAGGAGCAGAAAAGAAAAACATTCAACAATCCAAAGACTAAGATGTTCTTGTTGTTGCTTGCAGACACCATTATTGTCAATGAAAAAGCTACAGAAGTTGTGACTTCAATCAACTCCAAGTTAGTTAAGGATGTTACATACTCATTCAATGAGGAAGAGGAGGAGGAAGAAGAGCGTCCAAAGGTCAAAGCTGAATCCAATGGAGCTGAGGCATTCTTGTCGAAAGCAACTCTAAGGTCGGATAATCAGGAGATGTCAAAGGAGGAGTCTGTGGAGGCAGCATCAGGCTGAGGTGGCCCGACAGAAGAATGAAGAAACTGCGAGGAGGTTGGTCGGGGCGGTTCTGGCACGGTGGAGATGGCCGTGGTTCTGCAAAAGCTTCAAGCAATCTCATTGCCTACAAGAATGTCAATGATATCCCACAGTCGAGGGAATTAATGATACAGATCGACCAAAAGAATGAGGTTGTCCTTTTGCCAATCCACGGCAGCATGGTGCCATTTCACATTGCTGCCGTCAAGAGTGTTTCAAGCCAGCAGGACGGCAAAAATTGCTATAGGATGTGCCTTGGGAGTTTTAAATGATCGCCGAGTACCATTCAAACTAAAAGGGAAGTTTTATAGAATAGCTGTAAGACCAACCACACTTTAGGGAACAAATTGTTGGGCAAGGGGAAGGCCCAAAAAGACGTGGATGGAGGTAGTAAGAAAAGACCCGATGACCTATGGCCTAACTGAAGGTATGGCCCTTGATAGAGTGGAACGGTGGAATAGGATTCATGTAGGCGACCCTAATTAATTAGGATATGGCTTACATGATGATGACGATTATTTCATATATAAATTGCAATATGAATATATATATATATATATATATATATAACTATATTACATACACTTAGTATATGTGTTGGAATTTGGAGCAAATGACATTATCCCATCCTCATTGTACCATGTATTGGAGGAACTAGTGGTGAATGGATGTTTGGTTTATCCAAAAGGTATCCAGTTTGAAGCTGAAAGGCATAAAAAGTGCCTCTTCCAAGTTCTTTTACTCGGCCTTCCATCGAAATAAAATATTTACTATTGATCCTAGTATTATCTACTACATACTAGTAACATACAACCAATATTGGGGCACCATATCATAAGCTACAAAATTTCATGTCCCCCTAAACAAGGCATCCTCCATTGATAACACACACACACACACACACACACACACACACACACACACACACACACACACACACACACACACACACACACATATATATATATATATATATATATCATAAGTTTTTTATTTTCATTTACATTCACAAATACATTCATCATACATCCAACTATTAACAACATTTACAAAAAATAAAATATATCCAACCAACTCTTAATAATAATTTGTAACTTAACCTGCTAGGAACCATCATGCACCGTAATGTCTTACGACAGAGCGGGTTCTGAGGAGTTACAAGTTGACCTTGACGACAACATATAAATGAAGCGATAAAGATATAAATGATTCAAGATTAATTAAAGATTTCGAGAACTTACATCCACCTCACTCTTATTGCCAAGTAGTCCTGATGAAAATGCATCCACACTACGAGAAAGGGAAAAAAATAAAAATAAAAATAAAAAATTGTGGCTGCACCGATACGGTCTAGTATGAATAGCTGCCTACGTACCCAATGTTGGAAGATTGGGATCAAGTCACTACGTAGATCTTAATATGTAAATCAGAACGTTTTACGCATAAGCAAAGAAAAAATGAAAATAAATTTGAAAATCCTAATCAATCTAACAAAAACCAACAAAATCCAAAACCCAAAATAAGATTCAAAACAAACCTGATTGGGCAGTCAAAACTAAAATATGTTCAACAGTCTTACTTGACAAACAAGTGTCCCAATCAGATTAGAATTATTCAATCAATCTGACTTATGAACAGGAACTTGGCTCACTTCATGTACAAACTGAAAGATGAAACATAGCATGAAATCTCTCTACCCGAGAAATGATTGCTTTAGATTTAAAATCAACAGTACACATTGTTTACATTTAACCATTATAAGGTCATGATATGATTTCTAAACCCTGTAAAAGAAAATAAAGCAAACAGATGATAGACACACAACAGTAAACAAAACTTGTGAAAGAATTAAATACATTAGCAGCAACTCATAGTGCCCATCTTCAAATATCAAAATTAAGGAAATCAACATGTACTTTCTCATAGTGCTATCCTTAAACTGAAAACCATCTCAACACCAAATCTCACCATTTGCAATATTTTATCTTTATTAACAGCATCATCAAAGGGACAAGTGTAAATGGAAGTACTTGAGTTTGTAAAACCAACTTGTATTAAAAGTTGCAAAAATACCCCAAGCAAGTATGGATTTCAAATGTTGGGAAAAGGAAAGGTGGATCCCTTGTCATTTTCCTAGTTCAAGTATCTTGCACTCCTATTTCTACAAGGATTCACCTATCATAGCTTTAATACAACTGGAAAATTGCAGCAACTTTACGGAATATACAACCACATTAAAATTTTTTTTTTTTTTAAAAAAAAGGCTGAAGACACAATTATTTAGAGTTTTGAATACATGAGATTTTGGCACAAGGCCATTTAGAGTGTTGTCCAATCATATCAACAGTCTACATTCCTGAACCCGATGACCCACTTGTACAAACTGAAACCTCATGGCACTCTATTCAACGAGGCATTATCTAATACCTTGGGTTGTTATTCTGAAATTTTATTATTTGAAATTTCCTTGAACATGGAGTTTACCACTATTTCTGTAATGAAGTAACTACAAAATTCGATTTCTAATTCTAAAGTTTTACTTTAAAAATGTGGATATCTATTTCTCCCAAAAAAAAAATTGTTAGATGCCGATTTCCAAGGTTATGAGATACAACTCACAGAGACGACTTACCAACCCACCTGCCACTGATAAATGTATAAGCACTGGTTGGGCCATCTGACGTTGGTATTTTTCCCAATATAATCTTGTGATGCAATATAGTTTCCAATGATTAGGAGTGGATAAACATGCAAAGACATGGGGGATGATTTAATGATTAAGAAGGTTTTCCAAAGACAGAAGCCAAATGAATTGGCTCGATGGTCAGAATAAAGATGCGGATGGAGAAATGCTAACCATCTAGAAGGTCAACATCTAAAATTTGCTTAAGCTTCTAAAACCCAAACTATACCAAAAGCATATCTTACAATCCCAATCCTGACCATATATATACTAACTTACGAAAACTACAAATACAAAATCCAACAAAATAATAATAATAATAATAATAAATCTTTTTTAGTTTCTATGCCGTCTCCTAATAAAATATTTCCAAAGAAAACATGAATTGTATCTTCAAAGGCTCGAAAGGTTATCATCATGATGGAAATTGCAGTTATATGAACTTCCACTATTTTAGCACCATAAGAAAGCTCCGAAAAATCTCACCAATGGTTGGTTATTGTATATGCATCGATGACAAGGGGATATAAGAACATATATTAACATGGCCGATATTATCACCAATACTCAAAATAATTTCATTGATTGAGGCAAACATTGAGAAAATGATAAATAAATAATCACTAAGAACATCTAAATAGTGTAGATCACCTGATTGAAAGCTGAGATCTCACAAATGTGTAACAGTTAGACAGATGCACCTACAGCTCCAACACGCGTGTGGAATTATCCACCTCTCCTAAACGTAATCCAGATAAAATGGAAACTAGCACCCTATCACCTCTAACTGCAATTTCTGCTATGCAAAACATCCTTCCAACACCACCATTCCATCTCCAACACACAATCCTCGACACCCATTTGGCCCAGCTCGGTAAGATAATCGGATAGCTGAGATTGATTAGCAATGTCTCCAGGACAAAGCACGCTCACCATCTTCTCGGCACTCGACAATGCAAAGACCCATCTCTACCATTTCATAGCAATCATGATAGCCGGGATTGGATTCTTCACTGACGCTCTCTTCTGCATCACAACAATCAAGATGTAGGGGACCAGGATCTTGTTGGTGGGGGTCAGTGCAATGGCCGTCTCCAAGCGGCGCTCGATGGAAGAAGCCGCGCCACTCGAAGGAAGAAGACGCCTCGCCGCTCGAATGAGTGAAAATGTGAGAAGAGAGGAAGGCGCTCGTTATTTTGCCATTCCTTTTCTGAATTTTATAAAATTTTGAAATACGAAACAGTGTGTCTTTACCACTGTTTATAACAAATACTCTATTAACAATCGTACATACAAGAAGGACCATTTTCTGGATGGTTAAGATCGTATTATATAAGAAAATTATAAATGTTAAACAAATACAACTAGACGGAATATTTCAATGGTCTAGATAACTTTATATCATTGCCACTATTTTCATGAACGAGTCACCACTATTTTACATTCTGTACAAAACTCACATTTTTTTATAGAAAAATAAAAGGGTAAACAAAGCTTTGGAAAGGGGAGGGGTATATGGGCCCCACCATGATGGATATGTTTCATCCAATCTGTCCATCTATTTTTATATATCATTTTATGATACGATTAAAAAAATGAAGTATATCTCAATCTCAAGTGGACCACATTACAGAAAACAGTGTTGAATAAATTTTGACCATTAAAAACATTTTAGGGGCCATAAAAGTTTTGGATCAAGCTAATATTTATGTTTTCCCTTCATCTGGGTCTTTATGACCAAATCAATAGATTGGATGTCAATAAACAGTACAGTGGGCCTTAAGATGGATTTTAATGGTGGATATCCAATCACAATTGTTTTCATGTGGTGTGGTACACCTAAGATTTATGTCCCGCTAATTTTTGGTATAAAACTATAAAATAATCTGAAAAAATGGATGAACGGAATAGATGAAACACGTACATCATAGTGGGGCCCACCCATAGAAGAGGATTTTAATGGTGGATATCCAATCAATATTGTTTTCCTATGATGTGGTCCACCTTAGGTTTATAACCCTATCATTTTTTTGATCAAGCCCTAAAATGATTGGTAAAAATGGATGAACATAATGGATGAAATACATACATCATGGTGGGGCCCACATAGCACCGAATACTAGCCAACGAGCCGGTGGCAGGGGAGTAGTCAATCCGTTCCCATCCACGCTGGTATTTGTGATGCTGTCCATTTAATCTTTGAATATGATTCATTTTTTGAATAATTCTCTGAAATGATCTCGAAAAATGGATGAACGATATGGGTTGATCCCAAATTTTCAATAAATCCAAAACTCAAGTGGATCATGCCACACGAAACAATGTGGAATAATGGTTTCCACCATTGATACCTTCCTTGGGCCCACAGTAACATTTATTTGCCATCCAACCTATTCATAATATCAAATATATATGAATGAAAAGAAAACACAAACATCAGCTTGATCCAAAACTTCTATGGCCTCCAAGAATTTTTCAATGGTAGAGGTTTAATCACACTATTTCTTGTGGTGTGGTCCACTTGAGCTTTGGATATGCTTCCTTTTTGTTCTTTAAACCTCAAATTATCTGTTAATGTGGATTAACAGAATGGATAAAATAAATAAATAACGGTGGACCCCACAAAGTTTACTTTGATAAGGGTAATGACTAACTCACTTAAATGTAGAGGGGTTTCCTTAAAAACATTCATAATCATATATTGGGCTTGCCTTAATGTGATTCACATATCCAACCCACTCATTAATTATGTATGTCCCACTTGGATGTGGGGTCATACCAAGTTTTAGCCGCATCCAAAACTCATGTGGGCCCCACCAAGTGCTTTTATATTTTTAAAGATGTCTTGACATGGTTTTAGATGGTATGACCCACCTGAGTTTCATTTACGGATGATTTTTGAGATATCTCATAACCTAAAGGGGACACATTAAATGCACGGTGTTGATGTTCGACACACATCATGATGGGGCCCACAAAACTTATTAACATCAATTCTTAGGTTCTCACAAGGTCAATAAGTTGGGTCATAATTTTGATAATAATATTTAGCCCATTTTATATGTCTAGCACATTCACTCTATTTTACTGATCAATACCCTCAATTTAACAACTTACTCGCCCTAATCAGGCTAACTACATGTGAGAAAGATATTGGGCATACAAGATTGATCAACAATTTGAGTGAAATTTGATTTAAACATATGAAGTTATTTACTCTTCAATCTAGACTAATTCATTTGTCTAAAAACGGTTAAATGTTCAATTAGTGGATGCGCCTAATAATTTATTTAAATTTTTTTTTTTCACAAATAAATTTCAATTTCCATTTAAAAATAACATTTTTTTTTTCAAAATGTATATTTTTTTACTCTTATTTTTTCTTTGAAAACTTTTAACAAAATATCATTTTTATTAAAAAAATATTTCAAAAAATAAATTAAAATACAAATTTTGAATTTTTATTTTCAAAATTTTTTTAATATTTTTCCCAAAAATTCCAAAATGCTGATTTTTTTCTTCAAAAGCATCATGTTGTTTTCAACTTTTCAATTTTTTTAAAAAAATATATTTTTTTTCAAAATCTTAGTGTTTTTATAAATAAATTTTTCTTTTAATTTCGAATTTTGAACATTTTCAATTATTTTTCAAAATCACAAAATTATTCAACTTATTTATTTTTCGTTTCAAAATGTTTTTTTGGATAAAGTATCGAATTTTTAATATCCTTTTATTTTATTTTTCACTCAAATTTTATTTTGAGTGAAAATAAAATAAAATTTCACATTTTTTTAAATATGAAATTTTATTTTATTTTTCAAATTTCAAACTATCATTTTCTTTTTAAAAATAATTTCATTTTTCAACATTGTGAAAATTTTCACATTTTTTAAAATATTTTTAATTTTCTTTTTCAGGATATTATTTTTTTCTCAAAATCAAATGCTTTTTTTTTTTTTTTCAAATTTATCAAGTTTATTCAAAATTCTTTTTTGTTCCCACAAAATAGATTTTTATTAAATTACAATTTTTATTTTTTCAAAATCTAATTTTTTTCTCAAACATTGTTAAATTTTTTAAACTTCTCAATATTCTTTTTCATGTGATATTACAAACCATTTAAATATTAATTTTAAATTAAAAAATAAAAATAAAAATTCCACTCATTTGATATAAAAACAGAATAAATTTTCTTTTTGCATTCAATTAATTGTTAAAAAATAATCTTAGATATAAATATGTACATTTAAACCACCGAAATTCTATTAAAAAACAACTATTAGACTACAAAAAAAAAAAAACTTAATTTTCCACCATATTCTTTAAAAAAATGAAAAAAATTAATATCAAGGCAAGTCCTTTTACGACGGACCATGATCCGTCGAAAAGTCCTTTTACGACGGACCATGATCCGTTGCAAAAGCAACTGAAAAGCGCGCCATTTGATGCTTTGGGCTGGAATTTACAGCTGTCACAAAAGCAAATTTTGCGACGGATTTCATCTGTCGCCTATTAACGACGGACTAAAATCCGTCGTAAAAATGTCGTAAATCAGATTTTAGCGACGGATTTTGGTCCGTCGCTAAATTCAGCGACGTTTCAGCCAACGGTTTTTCGACAAACACGTGGTTAGCGATGGACATTTTCCGTTAGCGATAGATTAAATCCATCGTTAAACCAAGAGATTTTAGCGACGGATGAAGTCCGTCGCTAAAATTCGTCGTAAATTGCCCAATTTGGCGTAGTGTGCTGTATTACATGCTTTATGATTATCCTGTATAATTGCTCATGCTTGTAGATTTCTGTGTGGGTTGCTTATGGAACTTAAATTGGTACATTAGTGGGAAATTCTCACATATCAATGTACACCCATACTTGGGATGTAACTTGACTAGTAGTGATCATAATGGACCTTCGACTAGGTGGTTATTGAGTGGTGGTCTAGATGGATCATTGATGTGGGCCTACCAACCAAGGTTGTTGTGCCTAATGATTTTTAAGGATGGTCTTTATCGTATGATTTTGATACTTGCCCTTTGTAGCTTATTTTGATATCTGCGTACATGGTTTGTTTTGGTATTTGCCTTATATGGGTTCGATGTTTTATATCGTGTAACCATGCAATGGTAAGCCCCATGTATTGTAATATGATTGGCCACTAGTCGACGGGGTTCCATTAAATATCTTAAGGTAGTAGCCTCATGAGCCGGGGATGGTGGTAATGGGATACTATGCCCGAGCTGTCGGCCTACGCTGAGCTATACGCTCCCCATAGTGACCTTGAGCTTATTTAAATTGGTTGATTATAACTGGACTAATAATGGATTGACTAATAATGCATTCATAGCATATTAGCGATGACGGGTGGCTATTCTAGATACTGTAGCACGTGCCCTAGAGTTGTCGGGGTATCGTTTCGCTAGCTCCCAGACCACCGACTATCGAACCCTGTCCGACTGGATGATTTTCCCAGGTCGATGATTTGCATGGGCGACGAGCCTAAGCCCGACTAGATGTGCATCCCTAGGTCGATGTGCATTCATACATCCATGCATTTAAAAAGACTACATCATGTACTATTTTGATTGCTTTGTGATTTTATAATTATGCTTATCTAATGTGGCGGTGTGTAATCTTGAGGGGAATTCACACTGAGCTGGTCACTCATCCATCAAATAAACAACCGTACAGGTAGAACAGGTGGCCTAGGTGATATATATAATTAGACTTGATGAGGAGCTGTGCAGGTGCCATGGATGCATGGTCGTATTGCTAAGAGGAGCTGCGTGGTCATGCGGCTTACATTTATACGCTTTCTGTTATTTCTTATGTATGCAAATCTTGTAATCGTTAATGTTGAGACATTGGTTTGTATAAGTCATTATGGGCTGCTTGTATACTTAAATGATAATGAAATTTTCTTATGTTGATTTGTCCATTCTACGCTCATCTGCTTAGTCTGATAGTAGAAAAAAAAAATTTCACTCTAATTTGACCATCCTTTAAGGTTAACACTCGAGTTTTTGGGAAACGAGTCATATACTCGAGTCCTGAAAACATGGGGCGTTACAATTTGGGCGAGGTCCTCGTGCTCCCTAGGCCCAAAAATGATGTGGGGTCCACCCTGGGTCCCTCTGGATTTGCGTGGGTAGGCCCGCGACCCCGTTTTGAGTCGTTTCGGGTAGTTTTGGGATGTTTCTGATACATATACCTGTATGTACCGATTTCTAACGGCTAGGATGGGGCGAATTGTGATTTAAACCCATCGTTTGATGGTATAGAAGTATTTTGGGGTCGACTCGTGCGGTCGCGGTTGAGTACAGACTTAAATAAAACGGCTGATTTCAGTGAACTTCGCCAATTGGCGAAATCGGGATACCTATGATTATTTCTACATTTTTTTCTCGCACCCACCTAAGTCGAAGGGCGACAGCGTACATCGTGTGACCATAACCTAGGTCCATTTTAATCCTAATCATACTTTGATACCAACTTGTAACGCCCTGAAAATCGGGGGTCGAGTAGTAACTCAACACCCGAGTTCCAAAACATCACTTATGCAATATAAATGCTTATGATTGAATGTTGTCTGTGTTAGTGCAATAATCATGAGTGAGATTATACCAAAACAGTAATTCATACTCCAGATCAAGTTAAAAACACAAGCAGAAGACTGAAAGATGTATATAAATGTATATAAAGCCAAAAATGTCACAATCGGTCTCTAGAGTATGAACACCTTACTGAGTCACCATATACATGTATCTGTTTCAAAAATCAAAATGCCAAAAATGGTACAACTATAATGATACACCCTGTAGCCTCGTTATCTGAATGGCCTAAGCATAGCCTCCAGAGAACTGCATGTAGGAGAACTCATCCTATCATCATAGTAATCAGGCTCAGCCTCCAGCGTCTCATCAATACCTGCATCTAAGACAGAGTCTGGTGGGTGTCCAGAACCCTGTCCCTTAACATGGGAGTGAGTAGCTAACTCAGTGGAACAATAAAGCATAGGTTAACATGTTATCAATTCAGTCAAGCAGTAATGATAAAGTAGTACAATCAAACACTCCTAAATATTCTTATTAATTCAAGTATGGAATGCAGTCATGATGCATGCCCTCACCAATGTTCCCTTGTACGACATCTTACGTCCGCGGTATGCGTTCATCGCTCAGTGCACCACATCTTTTAGGCATATGCAGTGCTATGTTATGAGCGTGATTACTAAGTTATTATTAGTTCTTTTCATACAGCAGTATTGGGAAACTAAGATACCTTCCTTATATCATTCCCAAATAATGATCCATTCTAGGGTCATTAGTCCTAGATAATTTTATACGATGATACGATTCTAGGTCGCTGTATATGGCTACAGGGCTGTTACATGCACTCGTTGCACCGCTACCCCATCACCTTATCAATACAGGCCTAGTTTATACTTTGTTACTACGGGAAGGCTCGTCGCATCTCTGCAGATTCAGAGTATGCTCGAGGTTACTATAAAGGGCTCGTCACCAATCAGTGTAGGCCGACAGCTCGAATACAGTGTCCCATACCACCGTATTCGGCTCACGAGTCTGGGTTGCTCACTGGTCACTACGGGGAGGCTCGTGGCCCCAGCGTAGGCCGACAGCTAGACCACGGTGTCCCATACCACCATGCCCAGCTCATGAGTCTTAGCGGATCGAGGTATCAAGGTTAACGGGGTTACACTGGTAAGTTTGGTACCTTAGGTTCAAACAGTAGTGTCCATACATGGTGAACATACATTAGACAGATCGGGTTACTTGACGAGCTCAACTAGCATGAGCGCACAACCAGCTGAACGACATGAAGTGCATAAGCACTTCGCGTGGCCTAACCACTGTCATAAACTAAAGTACGACTCGGGTCGTCAAACGCATCCTACGTGGCGAAGGAATCTCAACCACGAACTCAAGTCTGTTACCGATCACCTGGACTATAACATAGCCCCAATCATATTCAATCCTTAACCAGAAGCATATAGAGTAAAGCAGAATAAACAAAGTAATTCAAGCATGTTAACAAGCATGTTACAAAGCACAATATAAACAGAAAATACAGACACATACATTTCATAAGTAAGCGGTTAAATTATACAGCCAACATGGAGGAAATCATATACATCTCTAAGTTAGTTGAGAATCCTATCTCAACACCTACCTAAAGCACAATCATCTAATTACTTACTCTTATAAGCATTTTCACAAACACTTAGAATTCACTTCTTTAACATACATAATGTATAGTAGCAAAAACAAGTATTAGGGCAAATCCTTTCGCCGAGTAAGTATTACACATATATATAGCATGTTCATACAGTAATTAATCATGGCAAACACACTTTCAAAATTTGTAGGTATACGGTATTTTCTACAAATATAAAGAATACACAATATATCATAATTTGCATACGCAATCGAAACGCAAAACGAACATCGGATTGTGCATGTACAATAACACCCAGATCATGAATCTATCATTATTTGACATTGAAAGCGTTGAAAACCATAACCTATACATCTAAAGTCCGCACCTTACGCCATAGAAATGTAATGAACTTAACAGAAACTCTATGCTTTCGTCAACGTCGATACGACGACCTATAACACAAGGTAAGTCAGCTATTTCTCTACTTGTGCCAATAGCAACCCTAAAACAGGTTAGGGTTAGAGTTTTCTTACCTAGAAATGAAGTCGGAATTGCTGGAAAAGCGATACTGTTGTGATGGATAGACACGGAGAACAACAGGGATTGATTCCCCAGAATAACTCTAACTTCTCTCTCACCTTCCCTCTCTTTCTTCTCTTCTCTCTCCTAGGGTTTTCTCAAATTCATATGGTGAGAATGAGAGAGGGTTTAAGGTCCTTATTTAGGCGTAAAACACTCCAAATTAGACTCAGGGTCAAGGTATACTTAGGTTATGTCTGAAGCAGGTATGTTTCGTCTCAACGGAGCACTTCTGGAGCTACCCCTTGAGCCAAAGGTCGGACTTAAGCTCACTAACCTTGGATCTAGGTCGATTTAAGGTTTCATTCCAATCAGGTTCCCAGATCACACGTGGCGGACCAGTTTCAGTTCAACGGTCACAGAAACTCGATCAGGGTTACAAGTACACAGACATGTATGAGAAATGTTTCCTGATCCGAGGGTGTATTTGGGTCAGATTCCGACAGTCTGATTGCTTATATTTAGCCTACAAACATCAAGTCTTAGATTACTTAAATTTGATTTAATTTCTAAAGAAAACCAGGTTTTCTCACACTCCTTGCTCCGGGCTCAAGCGAATAGCCTTGGGACACTATCTGGATTTGACTTCCTAGATGGTTGTCAAGCCCAGCAAGGCGGTCCTAATTCTAAAACCTCGTATTATTCGAACTTTCAACGTGCGGTCCAAATCTGATACGGAGTTTCAATGTGCTCCCGAGAGCAGTCGGGTAATGAGATTGATCCTAGATTTTAGGGTAACCTAGTGTCAATGATTCTACAAGTTTTGGGTCTTGCAGATCGTATTTAAAGTGATTCAAGCGAATTTCGTAGCTAATTTAGTGTAGCACTTAGTTAACTTTGTCTAATTTCTAAAGGATTTGATCCTGAGTGATTTTTGCCTGAGGTGGTACTCGGGCCTTTGTAGGGGATTTTTCGAGTCGTTACACCTGTATTTGTTCCTAGGTATGAATAGATCCTGGGATTAAACCTGAATACCATCTGAAAGCTCTTCATGTCATAGAAGATCTAAATAATTGTAGACAATATTGAGGAACTCTAGAGAAATTTTCCATCTTTGCTATGAAATGCATCATATGCTCTTCTGATGATCCATTCCCATTGAATTTCTGAAAGTCTGGGTGTTTGAAGTCAGCGGGAAATGGTATTTTTTCTATTTCACGAGGATATGGTGTCTGATATTGAAATTTTTGATTCTGGCTTCGTTCATTCTCTAGATGAATAGATTTGATGACCATCTACCGAATTTTTTCCTGCGTGATATTCTGAGTAATATTAGGCATTGGCTCTTGAAATCTAACCGCTTGCGGTTGTGGCCTTTCTACTTGTGGTTCAATGTTGTTCACAACAATCACTGTCGGAATATTAGGAACTTCTTTAGTCACATGCTCATCTAGCGAAAACTGATCAGGCTTATTAATATCTGTCAACGAGCTTTCTGTTTCTTTATACTTCGATTGTCTTGATATTGAAGTAGGAAGTGAGCGCCGCACTGCTGACGCTGTTGAAGAAAATGAACTATTATCTGATTTGAAACCAGCGTACTGTCACTTCGAAGGATTAGCTGACTCAAATCGTGACATTCTCAATGCATGAGTTTGCATAAAATCTTTTGCAGGAGGTACTTTGAGTGAACATTCGCTGATTACGGTCGCCTTCCCTTTGTTTTTTCTGAACTCGCAATGATTTTGTGGAGGATGTCTTTACAGTTATAGTTAACGGTATCGGAAGACCTTTTGGAGTGACGGGCCTTTCCGTTTTTCTCGAATGATTGTATGACCAAAGCAGGACCGTGTCTCACGACACTTCACATAATTGACCCAATATTTGGCGAGATGATGCTTCTTGTGGAAGCAGTTTGAACTTTCCAACTTTTGGATGTTACTATCCTCCATCCTTCCTCATCTTCTTGAGCTACTGGCGAAATAGAGCTTGTTCCGTCCATTACATGAAATTCACTGCTCTTGATCACAGCAGACTTTGTTTTCTCTGCCTATATACAAAATATAAAATTGCAATTAGGCATCTAAGTGATAATTATTCTATATCAGAGATGAAGGGGAGGATGTTCCCACTGAGAGTCGCCATTTTGGCGTCTATACAGACGCCAAAAAGTGATAAATGTCCTCTGAATATTTTTTAAGTTACCATTGAATAATAATCTCCCCAGCAGAGTCGCCACTTTGTTTTGACAAGAAAACAAAAGCATGCGATTTGGGGGATTTATTCAATGATAACAAAGAAAGAATGAATCGTCATTTTGCAATTGGGATTGTTAATCTTTCCAAATCGCGTGATCCAACAGAGACGCTCATAACTTCCTCGTTTGATTTCGGATTGGGTCGATTTTTGGTAATCTGAAAGGCACTTTATTGCTCTTTCATTCCTGACTGGAATCGTCGTATTCCGAGACCATTAGGGCATCGGTAAGTGAGATCACACTCGTCGGTACTAAATTTCATCGTCATCTCCTTGTCCAAGAGTTACCTTCATAACTCTCTCTTCAGTGGTTGAATTTTGACTATTTTGAGCTCATTGGAATGGTAACTTAACAAGCTTCTTAATGAGACCAGAATTGGGTAATTTCGAGACCGTTCGATATCCCAAAAGCACGTTGGAACTCTTTGATCGTGTAACATCCTAGATTTTTGCCAACCTGGGATTAGACGTCCTTAGGCGATGGGTCGCTCCTAACACCTTATTAACTTGTCAGAACTCAATCCCAAAGTCTAAAATCGCTTGTGAACCCATTTCTTTCACAAATCCCACCCTTCACCACCTTGTTCTTTCAGTTTTTCTAAGTACTTTCACCTTAGACGCTATTTTAAACTAGCTAAGTAGTATAACTTGGATCACTTTATATACAAACTACAAAGGCCTAGGTATCACCTCAGACAGAAATTACTCAGGACTAAGAAATTAGGCGAGAATTAGCCAGTGTTAAACTAGAGTACCTGTGAAATTAACACCAATCACTTTAAATACGATCTGCAAGACCCAAAACTTGTAGAATCATTGACGCTAGGTTACCCTAAAATCAAAAATCAATCCCATTACCCGGCTGCTCTCGGGAGCATCTCGAAACTCCGTATCAGATCTGGACCGCACGACGGAAGTCTGATTAACACGAATTTAAGGAAATGGGACCGCCTTGCTGGGCTTGCCAACCATCCCGGAAATCAAATCCAGATAGTGTCCCACGGCTGTTCGCTTGAGTCTGGAGCGAGGAGTGTGAAAATACTTGATTTTCTTTAAAAATAAATATCTCAAATAGTAATCTGGCACCTCTCACTTGTGGATCAGTATTAGGCAACCAGACCGTCAAAATCTGACCCAAATACACCCTCGGGTTAGGAAAAATTTCATAAACATATCCATGTACTCAGAATCTCCGATCAAGATCCACTGACCGTTGAACTGAAACTGGTCCGCCATGCGTGATCTGGGAAGCCGACCAGAATGAAAAATTGACTCCACCTAGATCCAATGACAGTGAGCTTAAGTCCAACCTTTGGCTCAAGGAGGCCTGCCAGAAGTCCTCCGTTGAACTGAAACCAGCTCACTTTGGTTATAACCTAAGTATACCTTGACCTCAAGTCTATTTTAGTGAGTTTTTAGACTATATAAGGACCTTAAACCCTCTCTCATTATAGCCATACGAATTTGAGAGAAACCCTAGAGAGAGAAGAGAGAAAAGAGAGAAAGTGTGGGAGATGTGGGAGAATCTCCCTTCTATGCTTCCTTGCCGCTCCACGAGCTCCACCACTCCGTTCTAATCACTTTTCCAGTGATTCCACTCGTTTTAGGTAAGAAACCCTAACCCTAATCTGTTTTGGGGTTGTATAGGTTGTAGGTTATGAAATAGCTAACCTATTTCATTTTATAGGTTGCCAAACTGCCATATACGAAAGCTTAGCAAACCTATCGACTTCGTTACGATTCTACGATAAAAGGTGCGAACTTTAGGTGTATAGGTTATGGTTTTCAACGCTTTCAATGTCAGATAATGATAGATTCATGATTTGCATGCAATTGCACATGTACAAACTGCTGTCTGTATTCCGTTTCGATTAAAGATGATGAATATGGAATTTTACATATTCTAAGTATTCGTAGGAAATACCGTATACGTATAAATTTTAGAAATGTGTTTGCCATAATTATTTGTTGTATGGTTATAATATATATGGATAAAATACTTAGTTGGCGAAAGGACTCTCCATAATACATGATTTGCTAATATATACTATGTATGTAGAATTGGTGTATTCTAGAAAGTACCGTACACGTATATATTTTGGAGATGTGTTTGCCATGACTATTTGCTGTATGAACATTATATATGCGTAAAATACTTACTTGGCGAAAGGGTTTTCCCTAGTACATGTTTTACTAATATACACTGTGTATGTTGTAATAGTGTATTCTAAGTGTTTGTGAAAATGCTTGTGAGAGTAAGTGTTTGGAAGATGGTGCTTTAGGTAGGTGTTGAGATGGGATTCTCAACTACCTTAGAGACTTGTATGATTTCCTCCATATGGGTTGTTTAATCTAATCGCTTACTTATGAATGATATGTGTTTGTATTACTTATTTACTTTGTACTTTATAACATGCTTTATGACATGCGTACTAACATGCTTGAATTACTTTGTTTATTATGCTTTACTCCACATGCTGTGAATAAGGATTGATTGAGTTTGGGACTATGTCTATAGTCCAGACAATCGGTACCAAACTTGAGATCGTGGTTGAGATTCATGTCGCCACGTAAGATGTGTTTGACGAACCCGAGTCGTACATCAGTTGGCGACAGTGGTTAGGCCATGCCAAGTGCTTATGCACTTCATGTCGTTCAATTGATTGTGTGCTCGAGCTAGGCCAGCTCATCAAGTAACCCGATGTGTCTAATGTATATTTACCATGTTTGGTCGCTACTGCTTGAACCTAGGGTACCAAACTTACCAGTGAAACCCCGTTAACCATGGTACCTCGATCCGCTAAGACTCATGAGCCGGGCATGGTGGTATGGGATACCGTGGTCGAGTTGTCGGCTTACGCTGGGGCCACGTGTCTCCCCATAGTGACCAGTGAGCAACCAGACTCGTGAGCCGATTATGGTGGTATGAGCACTATATTCGAGCTGTCGGCCTACACTGCTTGATGGGTGATGGGGGAGTGGTGCAATGATTCTGTGTAACAACCCTAGCAACCCTGACCGTACCCGGTGTAGTGACCTCGAGCATACTCTAAATTTATGGTGAAGCGATGAGCCTTCCCGTAGTAACTAAGTATAAACTAGGCCTGTATTGATAAGGTGATGGGGGAGTGGTGCAACGATTCGGTGTAACAGCCCTGACAGCCCTTGCAATGACCTAGAAACACACCATCGTATGATATTGTCTAGGACTGACGACCCTATAATGGATCATGTTTGGGAATGATACAAGAGAGGTACCTTAGTTTCCCAATCCTGCTGTTTGAAATGGACTAATAACAACTCGGTAATCATGCTCATCATGCATTGCATGTGCCTGGAAGATGTGGAGCACTGAGGAAAGCAAGCATGCCGCGAACGTGAGATGGTGTCGCATGAGGGAGTATGTCGGTGAGGGCATACATCATGACTGCATTCATACTTGCATTAATAAGAGTAATTAGAAGTGTTTGATTGTACTGCTTTATCATTACTGCTTGATTGTTTTGATAACATGTTAACCTATACTTTACTGTTCATTGAGTTGATCACTCACTCCCACGTTACGGGACGGTGTTGTACACACTAACCAGATTTGTTGAGTTTCAGGTGATGGTGATGCTTATGAAGCAGAGCTAGACTACTACTATGATGTTGAGGAGTTCTCCTACATGTAACTCTCTGACAGGTCTATGAAGACCTAGTATTGTATTGACAGGGCTATGGTACTTGGGATAGGAGACATTACACTTCCTCACATTTGGTATATTTTAGAACTGTACTTATAATTATTTAACCTGGTAACATTATCACCCTTTGGAGACTCACCATAATTTATATATATTATATATCTATCACAGTCTTCCGCTTGCATAATTTAATCGTCTCTGGAGTATGATATGCTGTTTTAGCTTAATCTTACTCATGTTTACTACTCTAATACAGACAACATTCAATCATAATTCATTTTGTTACATAAGTGATGCATTGGAACTCGGGAGTTGAGTTTATGCTCGACCCCCGATTTTCTGGGCATTACAAGATGGTATCAGAGCATGATTTGGATTAAACTGGACCTGGGTTATGGTCACACGATGCACACTGACGCACTCTGACTTAGGAGGGAGCGATGAGATGTAGAAATAGACTTAGGTTCTCCAATTTCGCTAAATAGCACATTTGGATGAGATCAACTATAGAGATTGGACCCGTAGGCCTCGATGATTGCATGGAATGATCCCGGAACACTTCTAGACCGTCAAACGACGGGTTTAGATCACAATCCACCTCATCCCAACCATTGAAAATTGGTAGAATACGGGATAAGCGTGATAAGGATAACTACTCCGAATCCTCGGAGCTTCTCTGGACTGCTCATAGAGACTTCTCGAATCCACGAGGAAAGAAAGAAAAAAAAAAGAAATAAATTCTAATAAATTTGAAATTGATTAATAAATGACTAACAATGAGTTCACAACCCTTTAAATAGGGATACCAATTAATGAGAAAGAAATCAGAAACAAACTACAACTAAAACTCCTAGAATTCGTGACTTACTATAAGGTCGTGATGTCTACTAGTGCGCAAGGTTTTCGGCCAAAAATAGTAAGTATCCTATTTGGCTTCACCAAACTGTTCTCCTAATTATTCTAAGCTCTTTTCACGATGGGCGTAACTCCTAAAGCCCAACAGATGAAGAGTAATCAAACTAAAACTACTATTTTTAGTAAAACAAAATTGAAATAGGGAAACGACCATCAATCGGGGGTTTTTTTTGCAATTTCGGGCTTCGCAACTTGGCATAGCAGGGTTGGTTAGCTTTATTAGCTCGTTCTACCCCAAATTCATATATTTTATGTCAGATAACTCATTCTGGATTGCAAGATACGTCCGATTTGCCCCTAAACTACCCGAAATGGAGCGAATCGGGGTCGGGGGCCTACCCACGTTAATCTAGGGGTGCCCAGGGTGGGACCCAGGGTTTTTTGGGGCCTAGGGGGCATGAGGATCTCGTCCATGGGGCCCCCCCTCAAAATCTAGGAAGTTTGTCGGCGAGGCCTCGCCGATTTTTTTTGCTGGGCCGGGCCGGCCGTCCGGGCTGATGGTGTTTGGGGGCTTGGGGAACCCCCTGGTGTATGGGCTGTTGACTAAAAACTACCCTAGGGCATACTCCCTTTACAAACTCACCTTCCAAGCTCTCCTTTCTTCATAAAAATCTTAGATGTTTCACAAAACCACCTCTCCAATCCCCTTCTCCCTCATTTTCGTGCATCTCCCTCGTCACCCTACTGTAAACTCTCTGCCCTTACTGTCTACCCTCTCCTTTCCCTCTCATTTGAGCTTTTACACTCCCATTTGAAGCTTCAAATCGTGTGAGCTTCATCACCCATTCTATCCCTTTACTTTCTTCCTTCAACCTCTAGCATTTGGGCCTTTACAACATCTGTTAGGCCCCAAATCCGTGGAGAACCAAAAAAAAAAAAAAAAACTCCAGCCTTTTTCTCCGTTTCTTCACTTTTCCATGGCCTTATTCTAGTTCATTATGGCCGTATTTTCAATTTCCACCTTTTTCTCTCTCATGGGAAAGAGAAAGGGTGCCCTCCTCCTTCGCCAGACTCGGAAGCCTAGTCATCCATACGGTTGTCTTGTAGTTTGCTTTGGTTACCGCCTTTGGATGTTCATGTTTTCATATTGATGGGTGTAGTAGTTGGTAGAATGTTTTGATTGTTTGGAATGCATGTAATTAAATGTAAACTCTGAGATTTCCTTTCAAATTACACTTAGAAATTCATCATCCTGGGATTTGGAACTCCCATCTCACACTTTCCCACACAAGACTCATTTTCCAAAGCCTATAAAATTTATTTTTTATCCCACCCACCCTCCTACCAACCATGTCACTCCCAATCCCGAGGTAGGATTAGTAATACAGTCCCATTTAATACAACTTAAGACCACTAGCCAATTAGGCCCATGGAGTTTTAGACCTAGAATGGTGCTCCTAGATTTCAACAGACCTGACCGTATAGGAAATCTAACAAATTAATAATGTGAATCTTAGGACCCTCTTAGTTGGAATGAGCATATATGAAATGCTCGAGCGTCAAGTACAGACAACTCAGTTTCAATTAGACAAATTTGACCCTAAGTGATAAAACCCTTCCTTGTATTAGAAATGATATGAAATTATCTAGTGTATGAGCATAGACTTTGGACTACACCTAAATTAAGACTAGACTACCGGTTACATTACAAAAGGTCAGTGACTAATAGATGTAGTTAGGTCAAATTAATACACCTCTTTGATCTGGGTGGCACAACGAAAGCGTGGTGGACCCTACCCCACTGGCCCAGGATCGAAACGGTGCTCGTTGAATACGAACATTATAGAAGCCCTAGTAAGTTCTACTACGAGAAACCGTTTTAGGATGATCTAGTAAGAGTTGATTCACCATTTCCTTGGACATAGATAATAACGAGGACTCTCTTAGACTAAAACCTAAAGGGCAACCTTAGACAGACAATTGAGCCTTTCAATGATGGACATTCCCTACGTTTATAGAGTGATCAGACTATAGAGTTATTGAAATATAAGCTACGAAACATTCGCGGCTTGACCCAATTCTCAATCCTGGGCGACTACCAACGGACTCACTACTGACAAGCAGAAGACCAGGATATACCAGGATTCGGAAGGGATACGATGAGCTTTCTACCTTAGCTCGGTAGATGATTGATGTATCGGGATCAAGCCCACTATAACCGTCTCTCCGTGTTGGTCAAACATTGAAAACAGCTATCTTACTCTAAGTTGTTGGGAATTGTCGTCGAGACTCCAAATAGGTAAAGAAATAAATTGTAGCGAACCATCAGGGTATGAGAAATGGATAAAGAAATAAGTTTTAAGGGGGGTAGACTAAAATGACACCAGGCTAGTATATACACTATGCAATAAAACTTAGGCAAAGAAATAATTAAATCTTTCCTTATTACCCTTAGGCAATTTTGGGGACGAAATTTTGTTTTAAGGGGGGTAGATTATAACATCCCAGATTTTTGCCAACCTGGGATTAGACGTCTTTAGGCGATGGGTCGCTCCTAACACCTTATTAACTTGTCAGAACTCAATCCCAAAGTCTAAAATCGCTTGTAAACCCATTTCTTTCACAAATCCCACCCTTCACCACCTTTTTCTTTCAGTTTTTCTAAGTGCTTTCACCCTAGACGCTATTTTAAACTAGCTAAGTAGTATAACTTGGATCACTTTATATACAAACTACAAAGACCCAGGTATCACCTCAGACAGAAATTACTCAGGACTAAATCCTTTAGAAATTATGCGAGAATTAGCCAGTGTTAAACTAGAGTACCTGTGAAATTAGCACCAATCACTTTAAATACGATCTGCAAGACCCAAAACTTGTAGAATCATTAACGCTAGGTTACCCTAAAATCTAAAATCAATCCCATTACCCTGTTGCTCTCGGGAGCATCTCGAAACTCCGTATCAGATCTGGACCGTACGTCGGAAGTCCGATTAACACGAAGTTAAGGAATTGGGACCGCCTTGCTGGGCTTGACAACCATCTTAGAAATTAAATCCAGATAGTGTCCCACGGCTGTTCGTTTGAGTCCGGAGCGAGGAGTGTGAAAATACTTGATTTTCTTTAAAAATAAATATCTCAAATAGTAATCTGGCACCTCTCGCTTGCGGATCAGTATTAGGCAACCAGACCGTCAGAATCTGACCCAAATACACCCTCGGGTCAGGAAAAATTTCATAAACATATCCATGTACTCGGAATCTCCTATCAAGATCCACTAACCGTTGAACTGAAACTGGTCTGCCATGCGTGATCTGGGAAGCCGACCGGAACGAAAACTTAACTCCACCTAGATCCAATGTCAGTGAGCTTAAGTCCAACCTTTGGCTCAAGGAGGCCCACCAGAAGTCCTTCGTTGAGTTGAAACCAGATCACTTTGGTTATAACCTAAGTATACCTTGACCTCAAATCCATTTTAGTGAGTTTTTAGACTATATAAGGACCTTAAACCCTCTCTCATTGCAGCCATACGAATTTGAGAGAAACCCTAGAGAGAAAAGAGGGAAAAGAGAGAGAAAGTGTGGGAGATGTGGGAGAATCTCCCTGCCATACTTCCCTGCTGCTCCACGAGCTCCACCACTCCGTTCTAATCACTTTCCCGACGATTCCAGCTCCGTTTCTAGGTAAGAAACCCTAACCCTAATCTGTTTTGGGGTTGTATAGGTTGTAGGTTATGAAATAGCTAACCTATTTCATTTCATAGGTTGCCAAACTGTCATATACGAAAGCTTAGCAAACCTATCGACTTTGTTATGATTCTACGACGAAAGGTGCGGACTTTAGGTGTATAGGTTATGGTTTTCAACGCTTTCAATGTTAGATAATGATAGATTCATGATCTGCATGCAATTGCACATGTACAAAGTGCTATCTGTTTTCCGTTTCGATTAAAGATGATGAATATGGAATTTTACATATTCTAGGTATTCGTAGGAAATACCGTATACGTATAAAATTTAGAAATGTGTTTACCATGATTATTTATTGTATGATTATACTATATATGGATAAAATACTTAGTTGGCGAAAGGACTCGTCATAATACATAATTTGCTAATATACACTATGTATGTAGAATTGGTGTATTCTAGAAAGTACTGTATACGTATATATTTTGGAGATGTGTTTGCCATGACTATTTGCTGTATGAACATATTATATATGCGTAAAATACTTGCTTGGCGAAAGGGTTCGCCCTAGTACATGTTTTACTAATATACACTCTGTATGTTGTAATAGTGTATTCTAAGTGTTTGTGAAAATGCTTGTGAGAGTAAGTGTTTGGAAGATGGTGCTTTAGGTAGGTGTTGAGATGGGATTCTCAACTACCTTAGAGACTTATATGATTTCCTCCATGTGGGTTGTTTAATCTAACCGTTTACTTATGAATGATATGTGTTTGTATTCCTTTTTTACTTTGTGCTTTATAACATGCTTTATGACATGCGTACTAACATGCTTGAATTACTTTGTTTATTATGCTTTACTCCACATGCTGTGAATAAGGATTGATTGAGTTTGGGACTATGTCTATAGTCTAGACAATCGGTACCAAACTTGAGATCGTGGTTGAGATTCATGTCGCCAAGTAAGATGTGTTTGACGAACCCGAGTCGTACATTAGTTGGCGACAGTAGCTAGGCCACGCGAAGTGCTTATGCACTTTATGTCGTTCAATTGATTGTGCGCTTGAGCTAGTCTGGCTTGTCAAGTAACCCGATGTGTCTAATGTATGTTCATCATGTTTGGTCGCTACTGCTTGAACCTAGGGTACCAAACTTACCAGTGAAACCCCGTTAAGTATGGTACATCGATCCGCTAAGACTCATGAGCCGGGCATGGTGGTATGGGACACCGTGGTCGAGCTGTCGGCCTACGCTGGGGCCACGTACCTCCCCGTAGTGACCAGTGAGCAACTAGACTCGTGAGCCGATATGGTGGTATGAGACACTATATTCGAGCTGTCGGCCTACACTGCTTGATGGGTGATGGGGGAGTAGTGCAACGATTCCGTGTAACAGCCCTAGCAGCCCTGACCGTACCTGGTGTAGTGACCTTGAGCATACTCTAAATTTGTTGTGAAGTGATGAGCCTTCCCGTAGTAACAGAGTATAAAGTAGGCCTGTATTGATAAGGTGATGGGGGAGTGGTGCAACGATTCCGTGTAACAGCCCTGGCAGCCCTTGCAGTGACCTAGAAACACACCATTGTATGAGATTGTCTAGGACTGACGACCCTAGAATGGATTATGTTTGGGAATGATATAAGGGAGGTACCTTAGTTTCCCAATCTTGCTGTTTGAAATGGACTAATAACAACTCGGTAATCATGCTCATCATGCATTGCATATGCCTGGAAGATGTGGAGTACTGAGGAAAGTAAGCATGCCGTAAACGTGAGATGGTGTCGCATGAGGGAGTATGTCGGTGAGGGCATACATCATGACTGCATTCATACTTGCATTAATAAAAGTAATTAGAAGTGTTTGATTGTACTGCTTTATCATTACTGCTTGAGTGTTTTGATAACATGTTAACCTATGCTTTATTGTTCTACTGAGTTGATCGCTCACTCCCATGTTACGGGACGGTGCTGTATACACTAACCAGATTTGTTGAGTTTCAGGTGATGGCGATGCTTATGAAGCAGAGCCGGACTGCTACTATGATGTTGAGGAGGAGTTCTCCTACATGTAACTCTTTGACAGGTCTATGAAGACCTGGTATTGTATTGACGGGGCTATGGTACTTGGGATAAGAGACATTATACTTCCTCACATTTAGTATATTTTAAAACTGTACTTGTAATTATTTAACCTGGTAACATTATCACCATCTGGAGACTCACAATAATTTATATATATTATATATCTATCACAGTCTTCCGCTTGCAAAATTTAATCGTCTCTGGAGTATGATATGCTGTTTTGGCTTAATCTCACTCATGTTCACTACTCTAATACAGACAACATTCAATCATCATTCATTTTGTTGCATAAGTGATGCGTTGGAACTCGGGAGTTGAGTTTATGCTCGACCCCCGATTATCAGGGCGTTACAGATCGTCATTTTGCAATTTGAATTGTTAATCTTTCTAAATCGTGTGATCCAACGGAGAGGCTCATAACCCGCTCGTTTGATGTCGGATTGGCTCAATTTTTGGTCATCTAAAAGGTACATTAGCGCTCTTTCATTCCTGACTGGAATCATCGTATTCCGAGACCATTTGGGCATCCGTAAGTGAGATTGCAGTCATCGGTACTGAATTTATCATTCATCTCCTTATCCAACAGTAACCTTCATAACTCTCTCTTCAGTGGACAAATTTAGACAATTTTGAGCTCATTGGAATGGTAACTTGACAAACTTCTAAATGAGACCAGAATTGGGTACTTTTAAGACCGTTCGATATCACAAAAGCACATTGCAACTCTTCGATCGTCATTTTGCAATTTAGATTGTTAATCTTTCCAAATCATGTGATCCCACGGAGACACTCATAACTCACTCGTTTGATGTCGGATTGGGTCGATTTTTGGTCATCTAAAAGGTACTTTAGCGCTCTTTCATTCCTTACTGGAATCATCGTATTTCGAGACCATTTGGGCATCAATAAGTGGGATCACAGTCGTCGGTACTGAATTTCCCCTTCATCTCCTTGTCCAACAGTAACCTTCATAACTCTCTCTTCAGTGGTCGAATTTAGACTGTTTTGAGCTCATTGGAATGGTAACTTGACAAGCTTCTAATTGAGGCCAGAATTGGGTAATTTTGAGACCGTTCGATATCCCAAAAGCACGTTAGAACTCTTTGATCATCATTTTACAATTTGGATTGTTAATCATTCCAAATCGCGCGATCCAACGGAGATGCTCATAACTCCCTCGTTTGATGTCGGATTGGGTTGATTTTTTATCATCTGAAAGATACTTTAGTGCTCTTTCATTCCTGACTCAAATCATCATATTCTGAGACCATTTGGGCATTCGTAAGTGAGATCGCAGTCATCGGTACTAAATTCTAATTCATCACCTTGTCCAATAGTAACCATCATAACTCTCTCTTCAGTGGTCGAATATAGACTACTTTGAGATCATTGGAATGGTAACTTAATAAGCTTCTTAATGAGACAAGAATTGGGTAATTTCGAGACTGTTCAATATCCCAAAAGCACGTTAGAACTTTTCGATTGTCATTTTGCAATTTGGATTGTTAATCTTTCCAAATCGCACGATCCTATGGAGATGCTCATAACTCCCTCATTTGAGGTCGGATTGGGTCGATTTTCGGTCATCTGAAAGGTACTTTAGTGCTCTTTCATTCTTAACTAGAATCATAGTATTCCGAGACCATTTGGGCATCCATAAGTGGGATCGTATTAGTCGGTACTGAATTTCTCCTTCATCTCCTTGTCCAACAGTAACCTTCATAACTCTCTCTTTAGTGATCAAATTTAGACTATTTTGAGCTCATTGGAATGGTAACTTGACAAGCTTCTAAATGAGACCAGAATTGAATAATTTTGAGATCGTTCGATATCCCGAAAGCACGTTGGAACACTTCGATCATCATTTTGCAATTTGGATTGTTAATCTTTCTAAATCGCGTTATCTAACGGAGACTCTCATAACTCCCTCGTTTGATGTTGGATTGGGTCGATATTTGGTCATCTGAAAGGTACTTAGTGCTCTTTCATTCCTGACTGGAATCGTCGTATTTCAAGATCATTTGGGCATCCGTAAGTGGGATCGCAATCGTCAGTACTGAATGTCTCCTTCATCTCCTTGTCCAACAGTAACCTTCATAACTCTCTCTTCAGTGGTGGAATTTAGACTATTTTGAGGTCATTGGAATGGTAACTTGACAAGCTTCTAAGTGAGACCAGAATTGGGTAATTTTGAGACCGTTCGATATCCTAAAAGCACGTTGGAACTCTTTGATTGTCATTTTGCAATTGGGATTGATAATCTTTCAAAATCACGCGATCCAACAGAGACGCTCATAACTCCCTCGTTTGATGTCGGATTGGGTCGATTTATGATCATCTGAAAGGTACTTTAGTGCACTTTCATTCCTGACTGGAATCGTCGATTTCTGAGACAATTTGGGCATCCATAAGTGAGATCTCACTCGTCGGTACTGAATTTCATTGTCACCTTGTCCATGAGTTACCTCCATAACTCTCTCTTCAGTGGTCGAATTTAGACTATTTTGAGCTCATTGGAATGGTAACTTAACAAGCTTCTTAATGAGACCCGAATTGGGTAATTTCGAGACCGTTCAATATCCCAAAAGAACATTGGAACTCTTTGATCGTCATTTAGCAATTTGAATTGTTAATCTTTCTAAATCTCGCGATCCAACAGAGTCGCTAATAACTCCCTCGTTTGATGGCGGATTGGCTCGATTTTTGGTCATCTGAAAGGTACTTTAGTGCTCTTTCATTCCTGACTAGAATCGACATATTCCGAGACCATTTGGGCATCCGTAAGTGAGATCACAGTCGTCGATACTGAATTTCTCATTCATCTCCTTGTCCAACAGTAACCTTCATAAATCTCTCTTATGTGGTCGAATTTAGACAATTTTGAGCTCATTGGAATGGTAACTTGACAACCTTCTAAATGAGACCAGAATTGGGTAATTTCAAGACCGTTTGATATCCCAAAAGCACATTGCAACTCTTCGATCATCATTTTGCAATTTAGATTGTTAATCTTTCCAAATCACGCGATCCAACGGAGACACTCATAACTCCCTCGTTTGAAGTCGGATTGGGTAGATTTTTTGTCATCTGAAAGGTACTTTAGCGCTCTTTCATTCTTGACTGGAATCGTCGTATTCTGAGACCATTTAGGTATCAATAAGTGGGATTGCAGTCGTCGGTACTGAATTTCCCCTTCATCTCCTTGTCCAATGGTAACCTTCATAACTCTCACTTCAGTGGGTGAAATTAGACTACTTTGAACTCATTGGAATGGTAACTTGACAAGCTTCTAAATACGACCATAATTGGGTAATTTTGAGACCGTTTGATATCCTAAAAGCAAGTTGGAACTCTTCGATCGTCATTTTGTAATTTGAATTGTTAATCTTTTCAAATTGTACGATCCAATGGAGATACTCATAACTCCCCCGTTTGATGTCGGATTAGGTCAATTTTTGATCATCTGATAGGTACTTTAGTGCTCTTTCATTCCTGGCTCGAATCGTCGTATTCCGAGACCATTTGGGCATTTTTAAGTGAGATCGAGTCATCGGTACAAAATTTCTCCTTCATCACCTTGTCCAATAGTAACCATCATAACTCTCTCTTCAGTGGTCAAATTTAGACTATTTTGAGATCATTGGTATGGTACCTTAATAAGCATCTTAATGAGATCAGAATTGGGTACTTTCGAGACCGTTCAATATCCCAAAAGCACGTTGGAACTTTTCGATCGTCATTTTGCAATTTAGATTGTTAATCCTTCCAAATCGCGCGATCCAATGGAGAAGCTCATAACTCCCTCGTTTGATGTTGGATTGGGTCAATTTTCGGTAATTTGAAAGGTACTTTAGCGTTCTTTCATTCCTGACTAGAATCGTCGTATTCCGAGACCATTTGGGCATCCGTAAGTAGGATCGCAATCGTCGGTATTGAATTTCTCCTTCATCTCCTTGTCCAACAGTAACGTTCTTAACTCTCTCTTTAGTGGTCGAATTTAGACTATTTTGAGCTCATTGGAATGGTAACTTGACAAGCTTCTAAATGAGATCAGAATTTGGTAATTTTGAGATTGTTCGATATCCCGAAAGCATGTTGGAACTCTTTGATTGTCATTTTGCAATTTGGATTGTTAATCTTTCCAAATCGCGTGATCTTATGGAGATGCTCATAACTCCCTCGTTTAAGGTCAAATTGGGTTGACTTTTGGTCATCTGAAAGGTACTTTAGAGTTGTTTCATTCCTGACTAGAATCGTAGTATTCTGAGACCATATGGGAATCCGTAAGTGGGATTGCATTAGTCAGTACTGAATTTCTCCTTCATCTCCTTGTCCAACAGTAACCTTCATAACTCTCTCTTCAGTGATCGAATTTAGACTATTTTGAGCTCATTGTAATGGTAACTTGACAAGCTTCCAAATGAGACCAGAATTGAATAATTTCGAGGCCGTTCGATATCCCAAAAGCACATTGGAACACTTCGATCATCATTTTGTAATTTGGATTGTTAATCTTTCCAAATTGCGTGATCCAACGGAGATGCTCATAACTCCCTCATTTGATGTCGGATTGGGTTGATTTTTGGTCATCTAAAAGGTACTTTAGCTCTCTTTCATTCCTGACTGGAATCGTCATATTCTAAGGCCATTTGGGCATCCGTAAGTGGGATCGCAATCATCGTACTGAATGTCTCCTTCATCACCTTGTCTAATAGTAACCTTCATAACTCTCTCTTCAGTAGTCGAATTTAGACAATTTTGAGCTCATTAGAATGGTAACTTGACAAACTTCTAAATGAGAAGAGAAATGGGTACTTTCAAGACTGTTCGATATCCCAAAAGTGCGTTGCAACTCTTAGATTGTCTTTCAATTTAGATTGTTAATCTTTCCAAATCAAGCGATCCAATGGAGACACTCATAACTCCCTCGTTTGATGTCGGATTGGGTCAATTTTTGGTCATCTGAAAGGTACTTTTGCGTTCTTTCTTTCCTGACTAGAATCGTCGTATTCTGAGACCCTTTGGGCATCAGTTAGTGGGATCGCAGTCGTCGATACTGAATTTCCCCTTCATCTCCTTGTCCAACAGTAACCTTCATAACTCTCGCTTCAGTGGTTGAATTTAGACTATTTCAAGCTCATTGGAATGGTAACTTAACAAGATTCTAAGTGAGACCAGAATTGGGTAATTTCAAGACCGTTCGATATCCCAAAAGCACGTTGGAACTCATCGATCGTCATTTTGCAATTGGGATTGATAATCTTTCCAAATCACATGATCCAACGGAGACGCTCATAACTCCCTCGTTTGATTTCGGATTGGGTCACTTTTTGGTCATCTGAAAGGTAGTTTAATGCTCTTTCATTCCTGACTGGAATCATCATATTCCGAGACCATTTGGGCATCCGTAAGTGAGATCGCACTTGTCGGTACTGAATTTCATTGTCATCTCCTTGTCCATGAGTTACCTCCATAACTCTCTCTTCAGTGGTCGAATTTAGACTATTTGGAGCTCATTGGAATGGTAACATAACAAGCTTCTTAATGAGACCAGAATTGGGTAATGTCGAGACCGTTCAATATCCCAAAAGAACATTGGAACTCTTTGATTGTCATTTAGCAATTTGAATTGTTAATCTTTCCAAATCGCGTGATCCAACGGAGTCGCTAATAACTCCCTCGTTTGATGGCGGATTGGCTCGATTTTTGGTCATCTGAAAGGTACTTTAGTGTTCTTTCATTCCTGACTGGAATCGACGTATTCGGAGACCATTTGGGCACCGTAAGTGAGATCACAGTTGTCGGTACTGAATTTCTCATTCATCTCCTTGTCCAACAGTAACCTTCATAAATCTCTCTTCAGTGGTCGAATTTAGACAATTTTGAGCTCATTGGAATGGTAACTTGACAACCCCCTAAATGAGACTAGAATTGGGTAATTTCAAGACCGTTTGATATCCCAAAAGCACGTTGCAACTCTTCGATCGTCATTTTGCAATTTAGATTGTTATTCTTTCCAAATCACGCGATCCAACGGAGACACTCATAACTCCCTCGTTTGATGTCAAATTGGGTCATTTTTTGGTCATTTGAAAGGTACTTTAGCGCTCTTTCATACCTGACTGGAATTGTCTTATTCTGAGACCATTTAGGCATCAGTAAATGGGATTGCAGTCGCCGGTACTGAATTTCCCCTTCATCTCCTTGTCCAACGGTAACCTTTATAACTCTCACTTCAGTGGTTGAAATTAGACTATTTTGAACTCATTGGAATGGTAACTTGACAAGCTTCTAAATACGACCATAATTAGGTAATTTTGAGACCGTTCGATATCCTAAAAGTAAGTTGGAACTCTTCGATCGTCATTTTACAATTCGGATTGTTAATCTTTCCAAATCGCGCGATCCAATGGAGACGCTCATAACTCCCTCATTTGATGTCGGATTGGGTCGATTTTTGATCATCTGAAAGGTACTTTAGTGCTCTTTCATTCCTGACTCGAATCATCATATTACGAGACCATTTGGCCATTCGTAAGTGAGATCGAGTCATCGGTACAAAATTTCTCTTTCAACACCTTGTCCAATAGTGACCATCATAACTCTCTCTTCAGTGGTCGAATTTAGACTATTTTGAGATCATTGGAATGGTAACTTAATATGCTTCTTAAAGAGACCATAATTGGATAATTTCGAGACCGTTCAATATCCCAAAAGCAAATTGGAACTTTTTGATCGCCATTTTGTAATTTGGATTGTTAATCTTTTCAAATCGCGTGATCCAACGGGGAAGCACATAACTCCCTCGTTTGATGTCGGATTGGGTCTATTTTTGGTCATCTGAAAGGTACTTTAGCGTTCTTTCATTCCTGACTGGAATCGTCGTATTCCGAGACCATTTCGGAATCCGTAAGTAGGATCGCAATCGTCGGTATTGAATTTCTCCTTCATCTCCTTGTCCGACAGTAACCTTCATAACTCTCTCTTCAGTGGTCGAATTTAGAATATTTTGAGCTCATAGGAATGGTAACTTGACAAGCTTCTAAATGAGACCAGAATTTGGTAATTTTTAGACCGTTCGATATCCCAAAAGCACATTAGAACTCTTCGATCGTCATTTTGTAATTTGGATTGTTAATCTTTCCAAATCGCGTGATCCAACGGAGATACTCATAACTCCCTTGTTTTATGTCGGATTGGGTCAATTTTTTATCATCTGAAAGGTACTTTAGTACTCTTTCATTCCTGACTCGAATCATCGTATTCTGAGACCATTTAGGCATTCGTAAGTGAGATCACAGTCATCGGTACTAAATTCTCCTTCATCACCTTGTCCAATAGTAACCATCATAACTCTCTCTTCAGTGGTCGAATTTAGACTACTTTGAGATCATTGGAATGATAACTTAATTAGCTTCTTAATGAGACCAGAATTGGGTAATTTCGAGACCGTTCAATATCCCAAAAGCACGTTGGAACTTTTTGATCGTCATTTTGCAATTTGGATTGTTAATCTTTCCAAATCGCGCGATCCTATGGAGACGCTCATAACTCCCTCGTTTGAGGTCGGATGGGTCGATTTTCGGTCATCTGAAAGGTACTTTAGCGCTGTTTCATTCCTTACTAGGATTGTAGTATTTCGAGACCATTTGGGCTTCCGTAAGTGAGATCACATTAGTTGGTACTGAATTTGTCCTTCATCTCCTTGTCCAATAGTAACCTTCATAACTCTCTCTTCAGTGATCGAATTTAGACTATTTTGAGCTCATTGGAATGGTAACTTGATAAACTTCTAAATGAGACCAGAATTGAATAATTTTGAGACCGTTCGATATCCTAAAAGCACGTTGGAACACATCGATCATCATTTTGCAATTTAGATTGTTAATCTTTCCAAATCGCGTGATCCAACGGAGACGCTCATAACTCCGTCGTTTGATGTCGGATTGGGTCGATTTTTGGTCATCTGAAAGGTACTTTA
The DNA here is from genome assembly GCA_030180095.1 of Magnolia changhungtana. Taxonomy (NCBI): domain Eukaryota; kingdom Viridiplantae; phylum Streptophyta; class Magnoliopsida; order Magnoliales; family Magnoliaceae; genus Magnolia; species Magnolia changhungtana. Next base: position 153,999 of record JASAUF010000258.1, on the reverse strand, counting down.
GCGCTCTTTCATTCCTGACTGAAAACATTGTATTCTAAGACCATTTGGGTATCTGTAAGTGGGATCGCAATCGTCGGTACTGAATGTCTTCTTCATCTCCTTGTCCAACAGTAACCTTCATAACTCTCTCTTCAGTGGTCATATTTAGACAATTTTGAGCTCATTAGAATGGTAACTTGACAAACTTCTAAATGAGACCAGAATTGGGTACTTTCAAGTTCTTTCAATATCCTAAAAGAACATTGGAACTCTTTGATCGTCATTTAGCAATTTGAATTGTTAATCTTTCCAAATCGCGCGATCCAATGGAGTCACTAATAACTCCCTCATTTGCCGGCAAATTGGCTCGATTTTTGGTCATCTGAAAGGTACTTTAGTGCTCTTTCATTCTTGACTGGAATCGTCGTATTTCGAGACCATTTGGGCATCCGTAAGTGAGATTGCACTTGTCGATTCTAATTTTCATTGTCATCTTGTTATCCATGAGTAACCTTCATAACTCTCCCTTTCGTGGTCGAATTTAGACTATTTTGAGCACATTGGAATGGTAACTTAACAAGCTTCTTAATGAGACCAGATTTGGGTAATTTCGAGACTGTTCAATATCCCAAAAGCACATTGGAACTCCTTGATCGTCATTTTGCAATTTGAATTGTTAATGTTTCCAAATCGCGTGATCCAACGGAGACGCTAATAACTCCCTTGTTTGACGGTGGATTGGCTCAATTTTTGGTCATTTGAAAGGTACTTTAGTGCTCTTTCATTCCTGACTGGAATCGACATATTCCGAGACCATTTGGGCATTCGTAAGTGAGATCACAATCGTCGGTACTGAATTTCTCATTCATCTCCTTGTCTAACAGTAACCTTCATAAATCTCTCTTCAATGGTCGAATTTAGACAATTTTGAGCTCATTGGAATGGTAACTTGACAACCTTCTAAATGAGACCAGAATTGGGTAATTTTAAGACCGTTCGATATCCCAAAAGCACGTTGCAACTCTTCGATCGTCATTTTGCAATTTAGATTGTTAATCTTTCCAAATCACGCGATCTAACGGAGACACTCATAACTCCCTTGTTTAATGTCGGATTGGGTCGATTTTTGGTGCGCTCTTTCATTCCTGACTGAAATCGTCGTATTTTGAGATCATTTGGGCATCAGTAAGTGGGATTGCAGTCGTCGCTACTGAATTTCCCCTTCATCTCCTGTCCAACAGTAACCTTCATAACTCTCACTTAAGTAGGTGAAATTAGACTATTTTGAACTCATTGGAATGGTAACTTTACAAGCTTCCAAATGTGACCAGAATTGGGTAATTTCGAGATCATTCGATATCCTAAAAGAACGTTGGAACTCTTCGATCATCATTTAGCATTTTGGATTGTTAATATTTGCAAATCTTGCGATCCAACGGTGATGCTCATAACTCGCTCGCTTGATGTGGGGTTCTGAAAGGTACTTTAGTGCTCTTTCATTCCCGACTGGAATCATTGTATTCAGGGACCACTTGGGCATCCATAAGTGGGATCGTAGTCGTTGGTATTGAATTTCTCCTTCATCTCCTTGTCCAACAGTAACCTTCATAACTCACTCTTTAGTGGTCGAATTTAGACTATTTTGAGCTCATTAGAATGGTAACTTGACAAGCTTATAAATGTGACCATATTTGGCTAATTTCGAGACCATTCGATATCCCAAAAGCAAGTTAGAACTCTTCGATAGTCATTTTGCAATTTAGATAGTTAATCTTTCCAAATCGCGCTATCCAATGGAGACGCTCATAACTCCCTCGTTTGATGTCAGATTGGGTCGATTTTTGGTCATCTGAAAGGTGCTTTAGTGCTCTTTCATTCCTGACTTGAATCGTCGTATTTCGAGACCATTTGGGCATTCGTAAGTGAGATCGCAGTCGTCGATACTGAATTTCTCCTTCATCACCTTGTCCAATAGATACCATAATAACTCTCTCTTCAGGGGTCGAATTTAGAATATTTTGAGATCATTGGAATGGTAACTTAATAAGTTTCTTAATGAGACCAGAATTGGGTCATTTCGAGACCATTCAATTTCCCACAAGCACGTTGGAACTCTTTGATTGTCATTTTACAATTTGAATTGTTAATCTTTCCAAATCGCGCGATCCAACGGAGACGCTAATAACTCCCTCGTTTGCTGTGAGATTGGCTCGATTTTTGGTCATCTGAAAGGTACTTTAGTGCTCTTTCATTCCTGGCAGGAATCATCATATTTTGAGACCATTTGGGCATTCGTAAGTGAGATCGCAGTCATCGGTACTGAATTTCTCATTCATCTCCTTGTCCAACAGTAACCTTCATAACTCTTATTTCAGGGGACGAATTTAGGCAATTTTGAGCTCATTGGAATGGTAACTTGACAAACTTCTAAATGAGACCAGAATTGGGTACTTTCAAGACCGTTCGATATCCTAAAAGCACGTTGCAACTATTCGATGGTCATTTTGCAATTTAGATTGTTAATCTTTCCAAATCACGTGATCCCACGGAGACATTCATAACTTTCTCGTTTGATGTCGAATTGGATTGATTTTTGGTCATCTGAAAGGTACTTTAGCGCTCTTTCATTCCTGACTGGAATCGTCGTATTCCAAGACCATTTGGGCATCAGTAAGTGGGATCGCAGTCGTTGCTACTGAATTTCCCCTTCTATCTCCTTGTCCAATAGTAACCTTCATAACTCTCTCTTCAGTGGTCGAATTTAGACTGTTTTGAACTCATTGGAATGGTAACTTGACAAGCTTCTAAGTGTGACCAGAACTGGGTAATTTCGAGACCGTTCGATATCCCAAAAGCACGTTAGAACTCTTCAATCGTCATTTTGCAATTGGGATTGTTAATCTTTCCAAATCGCACGATCCAACGAAGACGCTCATAACTCCCTCATTTGATTTCGGATTGGGTCAATTTTTAGACACCTGAAAGGTACTTTAGTGCTCTTTCATTCTTGACTGGAATCGTCGTATTCTGAGATCATTTGGTCATCCATAAGTGAGATCTCACTAGTCGGTACTAAATTTCATTATCATTTCCTTGTCCATGGGTTACCTTCATAACTCTCTCTTCAGTGGTCGAATTTAGACTATTTTTATCTCATTGGAATGGTAACTTAACAAGTTTCTTAATGAGACCAGAATTGGGTAGTTTCAAGACCGTTCAATATCCCAAAAGCACATTAGAACTCTTTGATCGTCATTTTGCAATTTAAATTGTTAATCTTTCCAAATCCCATGATCCAATGGAGACGCTAATATCTTCCTTGTTTGATGTTGGATTGACTCAATTTTTGGTCATCTGAAAGGTGCTTTAGTGCTCTTTCATTCCTAATTGGAATCATCGTATTCTGAGACCATTTGGGCATCCATAAGTGAGATCGCAGTCGTCGGTACTAAATTTCTCATTCATCTCCTTGTCCAACAATAACCTTCATAACTCTCTTCAGTGGTCAAATTTAGACTATTTTGAGCTCATTGGAATGGTAACTTAACAAGCTTTTAAATGAGACCAGAATTGGGTAATTTCAAGACCGTTCGATATCCCAAAACCACGTTGCAACTCTTCGATCGTCATTTTGCAATTTGGATTATTAATCTTTCTAAATCACGCGATCCAATGGAGACAGTCATAATGCCCTTGTTTGATGTCAGATTGGGTCGATTTTTGATCATCTGAAAGATACTTTAGCGCTCTTTCATTCCTGACTAGAATCATCGTATTTTGAGACCATTTGGGCATCAGTAAGTGGGATCGCAGTTGTAGGTAATGAATTTTCCCTTCATCTACTTGTCCAACAGTAACCTTCATAACTCTCTCTTCAGTGGTCGAATTTATACAATTTTGAGCTCATTGGAATGGTAACTTGTCAAGCATCTAAATGAGACCAGAATTGAATAATTTTGAGACCGTTCGATATCCCAAAAGCACGTTGGAACTCTTCAATCGTCATTTTACAATTTGGATTGTTAATCTTTCCAAATCACGCGATCCATCATGGATGCTCATAACGCCCTCGTTTGATGGGTGGATTGGGTCAAATTTTGGTCATCCGAAGGCACTTTAGTGCTCTTTCATTCCTGACTGGAGTCATCATATTTTGAGACCATTTTGGGCGCACTGTCAGTGAGATCACAGTCATCGGTACTGAGTTTCTACATCATCTCCTTGTCCAACAGTATCCTTCATAACTCTCTCTTCAGTGGTTGAATTTAGACTATTTTGAGATCATTGGAATGTTAACTTGACAAACTTCTAAATGAGACTAGAATTACATATTTCGAGACCATTCGATATCCCAAAAACACGATGGAACTCTTCGATCGTCAGTTTGCAACTTGGATTGTTAATCTTTCCAAATCGCACGATCAAACGGAGATGTTCATATCTCCCTCGATTGATGTCGGATTGGGTCGATTTTTGGTCATCTAAAAGGTACTTTAGTGCTCTTTCATTCCTGACTGGAATTGTCGTATTCCGAGACCATTTGGGCATCCGTAAGTGGGATCGCAATCGTCGGTACTGAATTTCTCCTTCATCTCCTTGTCCAACAGTAACCTTCATAATCTCTCTTCAGTGGTGGAATTTAGACTATTTTGAGGTCATTGGAATGGTAACTTGACAAGCTTCTAAATGGGACCAGAATTGGGTAATTTCGAGACCGTTCAATATCCCAAATGCACGTTGGAACTCTTCGATCGTCATTTTGTAATTTGGATTGTTAATCTTTCCAAATCGCGCGATCCAACGGAGATGCTCATAACTCTCTCGTTTGATGTCGGATTGGGTCGATTTTTGATCATCTGAAAGGTACTTTAGTGCTCTTTCATTACCTTGGGCATTCGTAAGTGAGATCGCAGTCATCAGTACTGAATTCTCCTTCATCACCTTTCCAATAGTAACCATCATAACTGTCTCTTCAATGGTCAAATTTAGACTACTTTGAGATGATTGGAATGGTAACTTAATAATCTTCTTAATGAGACCAGAATTGGGTAATTTCGAGACCGTTCAATATGCCAAAAGCACGTTCAAACTTTTCGATTGTCATTTTGTAATTTGGATTGTTAATCTTTCTAAATCACACGACCCTACGAAGACGCACATAACTCCCTCGTTTGAGGTCGGATTGGGTTGATTTTCAGTCATCTAAAAGGTACTTTAGCGCTGTTTCAGTCCTGACTTGAATCGACGTATTCTGAGACCATTTGGGTATCCGTAAGTGGGATCGCATTGGTCGGTACTAAATTTCTCCTTCATCTCCTTGTCTAACAGTAACCTTCATAACTCTCTCTTCAGTGATCGAATTTAGACTATTTTGAGCTCATTGGAATGGTAACTTGACAAGTTTCTAAATGAGACCAGAATTGAATAATTTTGAGACTGTTCGATATCCCAAAAGCATGTTGGAACTCTTCGATCATCATTTTGCAATTTGGATTGTTAATCTTTCCAAATCGCTTGATCCAACAGAGACGCTCATAACTCCCTTGTTTGATGTCGGATTGGGTCAATTTTTGGTCATCTGAAAGGTACTTTAGTGCTCTTTCATTCTTGACTGGAATCGTCGTATTCCAAGGCCCTTTGGGCATCTGTAAATGGGATCGCAATCGTCGGTACTGAATGTCTCCTTCATCTCCTTGTCCAACAGTAACCTTCATAACTCTCTCTTCAGTGGTAATATTTAGACAATTTTGAGCTCATTGGAATGGTAACTTGCCAAGCTTCTAAGTTAGACCAGAATTGGGTAATTTTGAGACCGTTCGATATCCCTAAAGCAGTTGGAACTCATCGATCGTCATTTTGCAATTGGGATTGATAATCATTCCAAATCAAACGATCTAACGGAGACGCTCATAACTCCCTCGTTTGATTTCGGATTGGGTCAATTTTTTGTCATCTGAAAGGTACTTTAGTGCTCTTTCATTCCTGACTGGAATCCTCATATTCTGAGACCATTTGGGCATTCGTAAGTGAGATCGCACTCGTCGGTACTGAATTTCATTATCATCTCCTTGTCCATGAGTTACCTCCATAACTCTCTCTTCAGTGGTCGAATTTAGACTATTTTAAGCTCATTGGAATGTTAACTTAACAAGCTTCTAAATGAGACTAGAATTGGGTAATTTCGAGACCGTTCAATATCCCAAAACAACATTGGAACTCTTTGATCATCATTTTGAAATTTGAATTGTTAATCTTTCCAAATTGCGTGATCCAATGGAGTTGCTAATAACTCCCTTGTTTGATGGCGGATTGGCTCGATTTTAGTCATCTGAAAGGTACTTTAGTGCTCTTTCATTCCTGACTGGAATCCTCATATTCTGAGACCATTTGGGCATTCGTAAGTGAGATCGCACTCGTCGGTACTGAATTTCATTATCATCTCCTTGTCCATGAGTTACCTTCATAACTCTCTCTTCAGTGGTCGAATTTAGACTATTTTAAGCTCATTGGAATGTTAACTTAACAAGCTTCTAAATGAGACCAGAATTGAGTAATTTCGTGACCGTTCAATATCCCAAAAGCAACATTGGAACTCTTTGATCATCATTTTGAAATTTGAATTGTTAATCTTTCCAAATTGCGTGATCCAATGGAGTTGCTAATAACTCCCTTGTTTGATGGCGGATTGGCTCGATTTTAGTCATCTGAAAGGTACTTTAGTGCTCTTTCATTCCTGACTGGATTGACGTATTCCGAGACCATTTGGGCATCCGTAAGTGAGATCACAAATGATCGTCGATTTGGATTGAATTTCTCATTCATCTCCTTGTCCAACAGTAACCTTCATAAATCTCTCTTCAGTGGTCGAATTTAGACAATTTTGAGCTCATTGGAATGGTAACTTGACAACCTTCTAAATGAGACTAGAATTGGGTAATTTCAAGACCGTTCGATATCCCAAAAGTATGTTGCAACTCTTCGATCGTCATTTTGCAATTTAGATTGTTAATCTTTCCAAATCACAAGATCTAACGGAGACACTCATAACTCCCTCGTTTGATGGCTGATTGGCTCAATTTTTGGTCATTTGAAAGGTACTTTAGTGCTCTTTTATTCCTTACTGGAATCGACGTATTCTGAGACCATTTGGGCATCCGTAAGTGAGATCACAGTCGTCAGTACTGAATTTCTCATTCATCTCCTTGTCCAACAGTAACCTTCGTAAATCTCTCTTCAGTGGTCAAATTTAGACAATTTTGAGCTCATTGGAATGGTAACTTGACAACGTTCTAAATGAGACCAGAAATTGGTAATTTCAAGGCCGTTCGATATCCCAAAAGTACATTGGAACTTTTCAATCGTCATTTTGCAATTTGGATTGTTAATCTTTCCAAATCGCATGATCCTATGGAGACGCTCATAACTCTCTTGTTTGAGGTCGGATTGGGTCGATTTTCGGTCATCTGAAAGGTACTTTAGCACTGTTTCATTCTTGACTAGAATCGTCATATTCCGAGACCATTTGGGCATTCGTAAGTGGGATCGCATTAGTCGGTACTGTTTCGACAAGGAAACAAATGTATTTGATTTGGGAGAATTATCTTATTCAAACATAACAATGGAATAATTACAAAGACAATCATCACACTTTATTAATTCTGAATTCATTTACATCCTCTGATATCCCTTGATTCTAAGATAGTTTACAAAGAATTCATTATAAATGTCAATTATTATAGCTAAATATAATTTTCGACAACATAACGGCAATGATTTCAATCATATCCAATGACTTAGGAGGAATAGACAAGTCAATCAATAGTCTTCAAGAGAACAGAGATCCCAAGTGAAAGATTTCAAGATTATTTCGGTCATCTCCTGAAACTTAGGAGGAATACGCTCTTTGTCGATGATTCTTCCTTTCTCTTGATCAAGAAGAACTTGAAGCTTTGAGGACTCTAATCATTCGACGGCATATAATTTCATTGTCGTTATAAATTGCCCATCAATAGGTTTGCGCGGTCCGCAAGAAACGATATACTTTTACGTGGGTCCGCGCAAAACCATAGAAATACTCATTTTTATGCCGACCGGCGCAAACTTCCAGAGTCTAATACTCCTTTACGCGCGGTCGCACAAAGTGCAGGAGTCCGATACTCTGCGCACCTTCTGTCTTCTCTTCGTCTTTCCTTCACTTCTGAAATCTTCCAACCCCTTTTGAGAGAAGGAACGGGGTATTTATAGACATTTTTACTAGTGAAAATCTCTGTTCTGGTCGATGTGGGACAAAAATAACATTCAATCACTTTTATTCCATCGTCATAGACTTTGCGCGGACACGCGCAAACGACATGCTTTGCGTGGTCTCGCGCAAACCCTCAATTCCGTGCAAACTGACTTCTTTACTCATCCCGCGCAATCCTTTGACTTTGCGCGACCAAATGCAACTCTTTCACTTTGTGCGGACCCACGCAAAGTAGTCTTGAAAACTTGATTTCTTGATCTTCAAACTGATTTCTTGATCTTTCTCCTCTACACTTCTTTGCTTATTTTATGCCTCAACAGATGCCCCCTTGATCCATTCTTTATTTTTTTAGAAAATCAAAGAAAAAGGATCAACCATTTATTTTCTACAGCATTTGCGTGACCCTACGCAAAGCTCCGGTCGAGTATCATACTCCGTCATAAAGCCTATAAATAGTCCAACTACTTAGTCATTTTCACGAACTGCTTTCTACTGAAAATCTGCTCTGGCGATTTTATTCCGCGCAAAGCTCCCACTTTTCGCGAACCCGCCCAAACTGTTTCACTTTGCGCGACGTCCTTTGAACTTGAAATTTTTCATGCAAACCTTTATACTTTGCGCGACCCCGCGCAAAGTACTCTGTACTTAGAAAATTTCTTTCAAACTTTTTCCCTACACTTAGCGATTTTCTTCTTTCTTCGTTTCTTACTCTGTTATCTATCCTCCTTCCTCTGTCTTTTTCATGGCTCGTATCAAACAAACAGCCCGTCTTGTAACTCCTTCTGACTCGCCTTCTTCTGATCAACCACCTGCTAAAAGAACAAAGACAACTTCCAGAAATCCAGCTTACTTCAAAGAACCCGTTCTTCCCACTTTTGATTTTTCTGACCGCATCAAGTCTTTGCCCTCTCCCATTCACAGATCTATATCTTTGGGAGACATCAAATGTCCACCTAAGCATGGCAGAGAGTATGACTGGGATGAATGGTTGAAGACCACTGCTCATATTCGTACTGACAGTGAGAGACCACCTCTCCGTGAAGATACTCCCCCAGCTTCTCGTCCAAAGAAAACTCGCCGCAATAAGGCGAAGGAATTCTCAGAAAAGATTAAGGAACATAAGAAGAAACGGCTTCAAAACTCGTGGGACTCAGTACGAGTTGTCGAAGGAGTTATGAAGTTTGACAATCCTCATGCAGAGGGCATGACAATTATTCCAATCAAAGTTTATCGCCATCAGTCCATGCTCGACTGTGAGTCTAGAGACTGTATCCATGGTGAGAGGTTAATGTATACTGAATCATGGGCCTCAAGAGAGCCCCGAATCCTGGAGGGAATTATCCAAACTCAGAAGCTACGACAAAGGATAGGAGAAGTTCATCCTATGGTCTTCTTAATTCCCTTCCACAATCCTCATGATCTTTTTCCTTCTCATTTTTATGAGACAGTGAGACAGCGCTTCAGAGATCGAGAGCAACTCTGGGGAAAGGCAAAATTTTGCATCAGAGGCTTGTTGACTGCTCGCCGTTATTACTCTGAATGGGCGGAGGCTATTTTGCTGAAACATACAAGTACTCTCACAAAGATCGGGCTTTATGATGCAATAGAAGTAACTTCTAAATACTTCTATAGAGAACCCAATATTCTGAAAGGCTTCCTTGAATATTGGTCGCCTACAACCAACTCTTTCCATCTTCCTTATGGTGAAATGAGCATATCTCTTTGGGACCTTCATCGCATAGCCGGTCTCACAATAACAGGCAAATTCTATGATGAATTCATTCCCACCAACAGAGAATTGGCCTTCGTATCTTCTCCGGACCGCAAGCCTTCTATCTCTGAGACTACTATAGAGTTATTCAAAGAGATGAGCAAATTTCCCAATTTCCACAAAATTCCCCCTCTACAATGGCTAGCACATTTCTCTAGAGGTCTCAGGTATTTAACAATCTGATAATTGATCTTCGTCTTCATATTCTTGATACTTAGCCATTTCCACATATTAACCTCTTCTGCTTATTTTCTTTTGAAGATTTCACGACTGCCGTTCTAAAGGATTAACAAAGCTTCGAGATGCAGTAAGAGGAAGACCAGAATATAGCTCTTTCGGAGAACTTGCAGCATTCTTGGCTTATTGGCTAAGCTTAGTCATATTGCCCAGCTCCAAGTGGGTAGATGTTGTTCGTCCAAGTGTCTTCGTTGTGGCTGGTGCTTTAGCAGAAGGACATAAATACTCTCTTGCTCCTCCAGTATTATGTTCTATCTACAGGGCCCTTGGAGAAGTAACTACTCACATAAAAGACCCAATTCTTGGAGCTTCACAACAAGATACTTCTTGGCATTATTTTACGGGGTGGCTTGGAGTTTATTTTCCTTGGACTTTTGAGGCTTCGGAGCAAGCATATTCTCATCCTTCTCACCTTCCACTTTGGTTCTTTCAACAAAGAGCAATGGCTAAAAGAGCATATGAGTGGGTTGCAAATAAAATTCGAGATGATGATCAGATAAACTTCTTTCAGTTCCGCCTTTATCGCTACATCGAAGATACAGACATGGTGGACAACGAAACACTTACTGCAGCAGAGAGAGCTTTCTTCTTTTCTATTCGCTCATGCAGTTTACCTCTTCGGGAAGGGACGAAATTTTGGAGAGAACCTTACTACCCCAGTCGCTTTGCTCGTCAATTTGGTTATGATCAAACGTGCCACAAGACTGTGGGTTGGTTACCAGAAAAATGCGCTGTTATGGAACTGGTCCTCTTAACTGGGCCATGATATGGAAACAGTTACTAAATGGCTGCGTTGGCTCCCTCTTCGTCATTCCAGGCTGTGATCGCATAGTCCGTACATCATATAACTGGATGCGATGGTGGGATCACCAATCATACTTGGTCACTAAATGCTTGCCAGTGGATTCTTCTATCTTTCTTCATCCACCCAGGCTGAAGGGTAGAAATTTAGAGAGCAGAATCGGCTATATTCCGGAGAAGAGCCATGCATCTCATCCTGGAGAAATTTGTAGAAAGATATCATTGGAAGATCCCATCCGTGAAATCAAGCCCATCAACACTTTGGATGGCTGGTTTGCCCACGGAGATCTGAGAGAATTTGAGAAATCTCGTCGGGATTCTTCAAACCAAGTCAGAGATAATGTCAAGGTACATCTTCTCCAATTCCTGCAGAGACTGCAGCGGTTCAAGAAGGATCGACTATTGGTACTTTCACATCTCCTCCACAACCCCTCGGTCCTAATCCATCTTCTCCGATGACTAGATCAAGAACGCATTTGCAATCATCATCCCCTATTCCTCAAGAAAGAACTCAACCAGCATCCACTTCCCCTATAGTCTAAGAGCCTGTACCGGAGAGCAGCCAACCCGCTTCTTATAAAGGGAAGCAAGTTGTCATTGAAGAAGTTGTCGAAGAAACATTAAAGATGAAAGTTCAACTTCATCATCAGATACAACTGAATCTTCGCAATATGAAGATAGCGGAGATAGTGATAGTGGTGAAGATAAAGATGATGCCTTTGAAGAAGGTGAAGTTGATATTGTCGAAGAAGAGGAAACAACTGTGAAAGAAGTTGAAATGGAATCTTCCCCTGCAATTGCTAAGACTCCTCCTAGCATTAATGTTCCTGCTAAATCTCCTGCAGCCAAGGAAGATGAAGAAGAGCCTTTAGATTATGGAGAATATGGGTATTCACCAGGTAAAGAAAAAATTTCCATATATATATCTTAATTTATATTTTAACAACTATTATTTATCTAAAATCATTGTGTCTCCCTTTTTAGGTGCTCAAGTTGCAGAAATAGGTGCTATCTCTTCAGTGAGCCCTTTTGTGGTATCTTCACCAAGAGCACCTATAGTTCCATTGGTAGTACAGAGAGTAGTGGCTCGTGAAATTATATTTCCTATAGAAACTACTGACTTGCCAACTCCGGCTACCAGAGATTCCAGTACAGAAGCTAGAACACCATCTTTTGCTGATATGGTGGGACTTGGACCTTCCATGACTCAGAGAACTTCTCCTTCTGTTAGTCATGTTTCACTGACAGGTATATATATATGCACTGCTTATCTTCACTCAAGACTATATATATTTCATAATAATATATTGAATATCCTTCTTCTTTTACTATAGGAACTCATCCCTGCAGCGGTGCGGCTAGTTCTGATTCTGTAGCCACTACTTCTGAACTATCATCCTTTGCGAAGATCCCTGTTCACAAAATGCTTATGGTGAAACATTCTCTGTTAGCAATAATCCATATCTTCAGAAATCCTGACCAATGGCTGGACTTGGATGTTGCTATAGAGATTTTAGAGAGTTCTGCCAAAATGGCCAGAATCAACATATCTCCTTTGCGGGATTCACTCCTCAGATTTCGTGATTCCGTAATTTCTTTGGCGTCGGTAGAGAATGTTACAATTGCTCCTGAGATTTTAGAGTGTAGAAAGCAGTTGGCTTCATCACAAGAACAAGCCCTTCTGACAGCTTCATCAATTTCTAAACTTGAACAAGAGCATATAATTCTTCAGGATCAATTAAAGATTCATGTTGATGAAAGCAAGACTATTCAAGACCGCATTGCAGTTCTGAAGGAAGAAATCTCTCAGCTGGAGAGGAAGAATCATGAGCAGGTCTTAATCATTCAAGATGTTGAAGAGAAGATACGGGTGAATGTTCAATCCATTGATATCGAAAAATCTGCACAACTTCAAGGTAAAGAAATAATTGCTTCTTTGGAGAATAAGCTTGCTGGCGTTCCTGATCAGGCAAGACTTATTTTTGAAGAAAAATCTAAACATGATGCGGCTCAGGCACAATTGAAAGAAGATTTGCGCAGATACTCAGAGGCAATGGGGATTACAGAAGATCTTTAATCATGTAATTTTGAACATGTGATCTTTGCTTTCATGTTTGAACATGTAATCTTTACTTTCATATTTCTTGGACGTAATTTATTTTACTTAACAACTATTTTGTGATAGCATTTTGGGATATTTATGATGGCATATTCCACCTTGCATATTGATGATATTTATACTAATATTATCAAATTATATTTATTTATTATACAGTAATCTTGTTACATCTTTTACAATTTCTAAACCTTTTATGCTTTGTTAGTGCGGGATTCTCTAGGTGAGTTTTTAAATTGGTGGTGCTAAGTTTCAATTTAATTAGCCACACACAGTTTAAGCTCATGAGTAGTGGAACATTTATGGGTCTTATGTGATGGCCACTGTAACTCTCTAGAGTTCGCTTTTGGGCTTCTCACTGCCTTGAGCTCACGGCCAAGGTCCATCAGAGGGGCCCATTGACGCTACCGGGCGGTGAACTGTTGGATTTACGCACAGGGTTGGCCACGGTAACTCTCTAGAGTTCGCAGGGCTCGCAAGGCTACCTTTGGGCACCAAATCTAGGGTCGTCAGTCCATCAATGAGTAGGTTTAAGCCCTTCCTCACGAGTTACTACTGAAATCAAACCCTAGACCTGGAGGGTCTTACGCACGGTTGGCATAAAGCTCGCACTGCGGCCCCTGTTTTCTTCGTTTACAAGGTCGAGCCCATTCACGGGAGGGCATTTTCATCCGTTCCCCGTGGTGCTGCCGGAAGCTATACAGACGGCATGGGAATTACGGTGACTAGTCTTCACGGATTTATGGCCTTTTAAGCTTTGAATCCTTGACTTCGTCAGCTACCCGCATGAGTGCACACGATGGTCTTTGCAGGCTTTTTAGGGCCACTGACTCCTTGCTGCTGCCCGAATGACGATCTTCATGGGTCTTACGTATAGTTGGCCGGCTCTTTTTAGAGCTTGATCCTTTGAGAGCAATTTTTTTTTTTTGAGCTTGATCTTCTTTTTTTTTTTTGATTTGGCTCAATTTGGCTCTTTTAGGATTTGGCTTGGCTATACTGCCTCTTTGATTGATATTGATATATCCTTGCTTTTAATAATATCTTCAAGAAGATCCATGCCTTGTAAGGCAATAATATTTATCTTCAAGAAGGTCCGTGCCTTGTAAGGCAATAATATTTATGATCATCATCATTTGCCAATATAGTATATATTTCCGAAATATCTTCAAGAAGACCGGCAATAATATTTATACTTTTGATAGTATCTTCAAGGAAACCCCTTGTCTTGTAAGGCAATAATATTTATCTTCAAGAAGGTCCGTGCCTTGTAAGGCAAAGGCAATTGTCAAGAGAATCTTCAAGATAATGACATTGGCTTTGTCAAACTTATTTGGTGATGATGATGATCATATATATATTTTTTAGATTTTTCATAGCTTCTTTTTCATTAGCTTCTTTTGTTGACATATAGACATGATTTTATTCATCTTTGCCCCCTTTTGATACAGAATCATTATGCCGATAATATTCTGGGTCAAAATCCATATGTCTATTTTTAGGGATAGTATCTTTTGATGAAGCGGGCGTTGACAAGGACACTGATACCCTGTCCCTCTTGATTTGTGATTCTATATGCCCCATTGGAGTATACTTCTTTTACCACATATGGACCGTCCCATTTAGGCTCGAACTTGCCCCCTGTCCGGCGAGTGACCACTATAGATCTTTTCAACATTAGCACCATATCCCCTTTTTTGAAAGAGCGGTATTTAACCTGTTAATCAAAGGCAGCCGATATTCTGGCCTGATATGATTGCAACCTCTGCTGAGCTATAAGACGTTTCTCATCAAGCAAATCTAATTCTTTCAACCTTATTTTTGCATTTTCATCATCTGTTATAGACTGATGTACTGCTATTCGGAGTGATGCCACCTGCATTTCAATTGGGATAACTGCCTCCATACTATAGATTAATGAATACGGTGTCGCCGTTCTTTGTACGATGGGTAGTTCTCTAAGCCCATAATGCTTCTTGTAACTTTTTATCCCAATCGCGCTTATTACCTGTCACCGTTTTTTTCATTATCTTGACAATCGTTTTGTTAAACGCCTCTGCTAATCCATTGGCCGGAGGATAGTAAGGTGTTAAAAAAGAATGTTGGATACTGAACTTCTGACATAACTTTTCCATACCTCTATTTTTAAAAGGGATGCCATTATCAGTGACGATCTTCTTCAGAATACCATGACGGTATATTATAGCATGCCGAATAAAATTGACCACGTCTTTCTCTTTAACACTACGCAAGGCGACTGCTTCGGTCCATTTGGAGAAATAATATGTTGCTGCCAGAATGTACTGTTTTCCTTTAGATGAAGGGGGATTTATGGGACCAATTATGTCGAGTCCCCAGGCTGAGAAAGGCCAAGAAGCAACAGACTGATGTAATTCTTCCGGAGGAACATGTATTATATCTCCGTGTATTTGACATTCATGACACCGCTTTGCATATTCTATCGCATCTTTAAACATAGTAGGCCAATAATAACCCATTCGATGCACTCTATGGCATAAATTCCGGCCAGCTTGATGTGCTCCACATTCACCTGAATGTGCCTCCCGCAGCATTTGGTTTGCTTCTTGCTTGTCCAAGCACCTTAACAGCATTCCATTATAAGATTTTCTATATAATACTTCGCTGCATATGACAAATTTTCCTGATCGCTGCTTAATCTGCTGTCTTTGTGCATTATCTTCTGGCAAGATATTATATTTGAGATAATCAAGAAAGGTCGATGCCAATCATCTGTCATTACCTCCATACAGATATAGGCAATATTTCAACGGTTTCTTCGATAACTTCACAGATGGCGAAATCTTCTTTCTTCTATAGTTACCCGAAGAGGACTTCGGTTTGTGCAGATAAAGCCGTTGCTAAATCAAGCTAAAGCATCTACTTTTGCATTCTCTGACCACGGTATGTGTTTAATTTCCACATAACGTAACTGTTCAAGCAATCACAGTGCCTTCCGATAATAAGGCAAAGTTCTTCTTTCCTTACTTCAAATTCTGTTGTCAATTGATTTACAATCAATTTAGAATCTCTGAAGATATGCAATGATTTTATTTCCATTTGCTGTGCTATTTCCATTCCGATGATAAGAGCTCTGTATTCAGCTTCATTATTTGTGCATGCGGTGCCCAACGTGAAGGAGTATGGTAATAAATCGCCTTGAGGCGTAATGAATATTACTCCTGCCCCCGCTCCCATTATTCGAGCAGCACCATCAAAATACATCTGCCAGAGATTCTGAGATTCAGCCAACATGACCTATTCATCTGGGAATTCATCATTAATTTCCTCATATTCTGCTATAGGATGTCTTGCGAGAGAAAGTCTGCCATTGCTTGCCCTTTTACTGCTTTCGCCGGCTTATACGAAATGGTATATTCTGATAATAATAACATCCACTTGGCTAGTCTTCCTGATAACATTGGCCTGGTCATCAAAAATTTTATCGGATCTGCTCTTGAGATCAGAGTTATATCATGGGAGAGACAATAATGCCTTAACTTTTGCACAGCGAATACCAATGCCAAACACTCTTTTTCGATCAAAGAATAATTGCATTCTGCCCCCATCAGTGTTCGGCTTAAATAATAAAGAGCAGTCTCTTTTCCTGCTTCGTTTACTGTACAACAAAGCACCCAAAGAATTTATAGTCATGCGGATGTATATAAGATAAGTGGTTTACCTTTCACTTTGGAGTCATTAACACCGTAATGGCTTGTTTTAATAATTCTTTAATTGAGTCAAAGGCATTTTGATGACAGTGTGATCCCATACGAATTCTGTATCTTTCTTCATTAACCGGGAAAATGGCTGACACCTTCCTGCAAGGTTCGAAATGAAGCGGCGAATGTATGCCAATTTTCCTTGTAAACTTTTCAATTCCTTCAACGTCGTTGGTGGCGGCATATTTTGAATAGCCTTGATCTTTTCCGGATCAATCTCGATCCCTCTGTGTCGTACAACAAAACCGAGGAATTTGCCAGAAGAGACTCCAAATGCACACTTAGTCGGGTTCATCTTTAACTGCTTCTTTCTGAGTCATCGGAAGACTGATGCTAAATGTTCGCGGTGTTCTTGATGATCTCCTGATCTGACTACTAAGTCATCCACGTAGCATTCAACATGTTTATGCATCATATCTTGGAAGATATTCTTCATTGTCCTTTGATATGTTGCCCCAGCGTTTTTGAGACCGAAAGGCATAACTTTATAACAATAAATTCCAAGCGGCGTTCTGAAGGCTGTTGCCTCTTCATCTTCGGGTGCCATCCTGATTTGATTATAGCCTGCATATCCGTCCATAAAGGACATGATAGCATACTGTGTAGTGCTATCAATTAGTAATTCTGTTATCGGGAGAGGGAAGTCGTCCTTTGGACATGCTTCATTCAGATATCTGAAGTCAATACATACTCTAATCTGCCCATTCTTCTTTTTCACCGGAACAATGTTTGATATCCATTTAGGATATTTAACTTCTCTGATGAACCCAACCTTTATTAATTTATTTACTTCTTTTTCGATTAATGGAATCAGGTCTGGGTGAAATCGCCTTTGTGCCTGCTTCACTGGTTTCTTTTCTTTAGAAATATTTAATCGATGCATTGCCACAGAGGGTTCCAATCCCGGCATTTCCTCATATGTCCAGGCGAAGACATCTTTATTTTCTTTGAGAAGTTGGCCATATTTCTCAAATTCTTGATCTGAAAGGCTGACGCTGATGAATGTGTTTCTTGGCTCTTCTGCTGTTCCCAAATTTATTTCTCGCAGGCCATCTATCGTCGGCTGCCCCCCGTCTTCTATTTGCCTTGGAGCGGTTTCAGGATATTCAACTACCTTAGTATCTTATGCAGCTGAAGTCATGTTAACTGATACCATGTTTATTGCTGAATCTACTCCCAATCCTTGGAATTTTCTTCGCTTTTCTTGATTAACCCCGAGGGGGATTTGAATTCCTTTCCCATGATTCAAGCCAGTGGGTTTGTCACAATCAAAACCCATATTTTCATGATTTTCTTGCTTGCTGCACTGTACTTCCTCAAGTTCTGCGGTGCTAACTTTCCATGATATACATTGCTTGTATTTTCATCTTTTACTTCTGCTGCTGCGTGAAACTCTATTGGTTCAGGATATTTAGTATTGGCTCTGACTTGAAATGTTCTTGGAGGGGCTGTAAATGGCTTACATCTTTCGATATTGGGTAATGGCATTGTGTAATTGGACTATAAGACTTTCAGCTATTCTGTCGACAATAATGTCAACGGCGGCTGCCCCAGTTGTCTCAGGCGCTTTGGTACAAAATAGAACTTCTTTCTTGCCTCTGCAATCCGTAAGATTCTCTCTTTTCTTCTTTAACTTTATTTATCCCGGCATCTTTTACGATTCTCTTCCCATCATCATTTCCCATTTCTTCGGAGAAACATTTATAATAGCTAGCATCCGCAAAGAAAGACTCAGCTTCTGTATAGGGTTTTGCATCAACCATTACTTTACACTGCATCCCATCTTTACAGTATTTAAAGCACTGATGTAGAGTAGAAGGTACAATATTGTACTGATGTATCCACGGCCTTCCCAAGAGAAGGTTATATGTCGTCACAGTATTTATAACGTGACATACAACAGTAGTAATTAATTCTCCCACTTCCAATGTTACTGTAATTTTACCGAGTGCGTGTTGTCCATCTTGATTAAACCCCTGTATCATCATTCCATTTGGGCGCAAGTCTAACGGCAAAAACCCAATTTAGTAATCATGGAGAGTGGTAAAAGATTCACTGCAGACCCATTATCTATCATAATCCGTTTTATCTTCCTTTCGTAAATGTACCCTTCTATCATCAGTGGCCTATTATGTTCCATTTCACCAATTAAGTCGTCATCAGAGAAAGATATTATTGGCAAACAATTCATCTTTTCATCCTTTCTTTCATTCTTCATTTCACAAGAAGGCTTCTCTCACGCCGTGATCGACAGTGCTTGAATCAAACTCTGCCGAAATTCTTCTGACAACTTGAGCGCATCATAAATACTTAATCGTGCCGGTATACCCTTCAAGTGGCTAACTACATCATAAGCCACTTTTGTCGCTGCATCTCCATTTCTACTTTTATCCTCAGTATTCTGTCTTTCATTTACTTATTTCCTTATGATTCCTGCCTTTTGCTTTGCAGGACTTGTTATCTGCTTCCCCGATCGCAATGTAATCATTGTTGCATTTCTTACCGACCTTCGATCTTCCTTCTCTTTCATTCCCTGAGTCTTTTCTTGAATTGACAATACATTTACTGTCGCCCTTGCATTCTTTTCTTTGCTTCCGCTGGTTATTATATCACCTCTATTTATCATTCGCTGTATGATGCATTTTAACATATAACAATTTTCTGTCGGATGTCCTACTAGGCGATGATAACGGCAAAAGTTTCTTTCTCGAGTCCTTGTCACATCTTCAGGATGTTTTGGTTATGGTAATTCTAGGGTACCTGCTTTTAACAATTGTTGCATCATCGGTACCACGTCCTCTTTATCAAACTCGAATCCTTCATGAGAATCGAGCATTCTGAGCTTTTTTCCACCGTATCTGTCTTTTGATTGATTCCAACCTTCTTTTCCTTCCGGCCTCCTATCTTTTGAACCCCTCGCATCTTGATTTTTCTTATCCCGGTCGATGGTGTTGACGGTTGTCCTGCCAGGTATTCTTCCTCAGTTTCATGATGAAATGCCGGCATCTTACAAGTCATCAATTCCAGTGCATGGGCTTTGGTAGCCGATCGCGAAAGGTTCCGATATCGTATTTGGTGAGTCCAAATGCAATTCTGTTTCCATAGAGTTCGGACACATTTCGACTTATTCCTTTTCTTCCCAAGAATCGCCTACATGATGCCCACAGTGTCTTCCATCTGTCTATGAATTTTTCAACTGGTTCTCCTTCTCGCTGTCGTACTGAAGCTAGTTCTGTGATGCTAACATCGCGCTCTGACGAAAAGAAGTTTGACATGAAAGCATCTTGGATTTCTTCCCATGTTCGTATAGACCCTGGTGCCAAATTTGAATACCACCTGAAAGCTTTACTTGTCAACGATGACCCAAATAAGCGTAAGCAGTATTGAGGTATCGTGGAGAAATTTCCCATGCTAGTGATGAAATGCATCAGGTGTTCTTCCGGTGATCCTTCCCCATTAAACTTCTGAAAATCTGGGTGCTTAAAATTGGCTGGAAACGGAACGTCCTCTACTTCTCTCGGGTAGGGTGTCCGGTATCTGAAACGACCAGTATTCGCGTGTTCTCTTTCTATTCTGACTGCTTTTTCAACGACTTGTCTTACGTCATCTTGTGTTATAGCTCTTGTCGCTGGAACAGACCCTCGCGATCCTATCCCCTGCGGACGGGAACCTTCAGGTTGGTTCTCTTATCCATTTGTCGCTCCCATCATACGTGGGGCCACTATCTGGGCTACATTATGAGTCAGAGTTGCCAGAGCTTCTATAAGATTACGGCATTCATCCATTAGCACTCTTTGCGCCTCTGCCATTTGATCAACACGCTCTTCAGTAGTTGGTCTATTTCCTTGACCTGTTTCTGCCATATATACCGCGGCCTCTTGACTATTTGTCGAAGCCGTTTTTGGAGTAAAACGAGAGTATGTTGACGTAACAGGACTTATTAAGAGGGGAGAAATTGGAGTCTCATTTGACTCTTGTGTACTTCCCGTGCTTTTAACCGATCGATGTGATACAGTTATAGGCGAACTTGTTTGAGGTGATACGAGCATCGGTGATCCTATCATCAGTGCTTTACCTTTCTATGCTTCTGTTCATTTGGTCTTCGGGGTGACCAAAGCTAGAAAATCTTGTGATGAGAACTGCGGAGCAGCTAGTTCAGGATAAATCACCGGAGGAGTGAGCTCAGGTTTTTTTCTTGCTATGCTCCGCGTGATTGGTCCCTCAGCTCTTGGTGCAAACAATTTCGCTTTGCGGTTCTTTAAGGTTTTTGCTTTCGTCTTTCTAGACAAGACCAAAGTCCAGTTCTCATCACTTTCTTGTGGTTGAGGTGAAACAGAAATGACTCCCACTGTTACTTGAGTCACTTTGCGCCTGCTTGTAGTGCTTGCTTTCGTATGCTCAGGAGTTTGGCTTGGCGCATATTCAATTATGAACCCGGTAGCGATGAATCGGAAGTTCACTTTTCTCGCAATATTAGCCATTAGTAGTGTTGTGTGATTGAATTTAGGTACCTTCAATAATAAAACATACATGAAATTAGTATGCGAAAGATTAGGTAAACTATTTTAGAGATGAAGGGGAGGATGTTTCCCACTGAGAGTCGCCATTTTGGCGTCTTATAAATGCCAAAAACAGTGACGAGAATCTTGCAACTTTTCCAATGTTAGTGTTAAATAAGACAAATTTCCCCAGCAGAGTTGCCATTTTGTTTCGACAAGGAAACAAATGTATTTGATTTGGGAGAATTATCTTATTCAAACATAACAATGGAATAATTACAAAGACAATCATCACACTTTATTAATTCTGAATTCATTTACATCCTCTGATATCCCTTGATTCTAAGATAGTTTACAAAGAATTCATTATAAATGTCAATTATTATAGCTAAATATAATTTTCGACAACATAACGGCAATGATTTCAATCATATCCAATGACTTAGGAGGAATAGACAAGTCAATCAACAGTCTTCAAGAGAACAGAGATCCCAGCAGCATTTCAGTACTATTTCGGTCATCTCCTGAAACTTAGGAGGAATACGTCTCTTTGTCGATGATTCTTCCTTTCTCTTGATCAAGAAGAACTTGAAGCTTTGAGGACTCTAATCATTCCGACGGCATAACAGCCCATTGCTGTTATAAATTGCCCATCAATAGGTTTGCGCGGGTCTGTGCAAACGATATACTTTACGCGGGTCCACGCAAAACCATAGAAGTACTCTGCTGCTTTGCGCTGACCGGCGCAAACTTCCAGGAGTCCAATACTCCTTTACGCGCGGTCGCACAAAGTGCAGGAGTCCGATACTCTGCACCTTCTGTCTTCTCTTTCGTCTTTCCTTCACTTCTGAAATCTTCCAACCCCTTTTGAGAGAAGGAACGGGGTATTTATAGACATTTTTACTAGTGAAAATCTCTGTTCTGGTCGATGTGGGACAAAAATAACATTCAATCACTTTTATTCCATCGTCATAGACTTTGCGCGGACACGCGCAAACGACATGCTTTGCGTGGTCTCGCGCAAACCCTCAATTCCGCGCAAACTGACTTCTTTACTCATCCCGCGCAATCCTTTGACTTTGCGCGACCAAATGCAACTCTTTCACTTTGCGCGGACCCGCGCAAAGTAGTCTTGAAAACTTGATTTCTTGATCTTCAAACTGATTTCTTGATCTTTCTCCTCTTCACTTCTTTGCTTATTTTATGCCTCAACAGGTACATAATTTCTCCTTCATCTCCTTGTCCAACAGTAACCTTCATAACTCTCTCTTCAGTGATCGAATTTAGACTATTTTGAGCTCATTGGAATGGTAACTTGACAAGCTTCTAAATGAGACCAAAATTGAATAATTTCGAGACCGTTCGATATCCCAAAAGCATGTTGGAACTCTTCGATCATAATTTTGCAATTTGGATTGTTAATCTTTCCAAATCGCGTGATCCAACGGAGACGCTCATAACTCCCTAGTTTGATGTTGGATTGGGTCAATTTTTGGTCATCTAAAGGTACTTTTGCGCTCTTTCCTGACTGGAATGTCGCATTCTAAGATCATTTGGGCATCCATAAGTGGGATCGCAATCGTTGGTACTGAATGTCTCCTTCATCTCCTTGTCCAACAGTAACCTTCATAAATCTCTCTTCAGTGGTCAAATTTAGATAATTTTGAGCTCATTCGAATGGTAACTTGACAACCTTCTAAATGAGACCAGAATTGGGTAATTTCAAGACCGTTCGATATCCCAAAAGTATGTTGCAACTCTTCGATCGTCATTTTGCAATTTAGATTGTTAATCTTTCTAAATCACGCGATCTAACGGAGACACTCATAACTCCCTCGTTTGATGGCTGATTGGCTCAATTTTTGGTCATCTGAAAGGTACTTTAGTGCTCTTTCATTCCTGACTGGAATCGACGTATTCCGAATCCATTTGGGCATCCGTAAGTGAGATCATAGTTGTCGGAACTGAATTTCTCATTCATCTCCTTGTCCAACAGTAACCTTCATAATCTCTCTTCAGTGGTCGAATTTAGACAATTTTGAGCTCATTGGAATGGTAACTTGACAACGTTCTAAATGAGACCAGAAATGGGTAATTCCAAGACCGATCGATATCCCATAAGTACGTTGGAACTTTTCAATCGTCATTTTACAATTTAGATTGTTAATCTTTCCAAATCGCATGATCCTATGGAGACGCTCACAACTCCCTTGTTTGAGGTCGGATTGGGTCGATTTTCGGTCGTCTGAAAGGTACTTTAGCAAAGGGTTGTCATACTGCTGAAATGGTTGAAGGCCATCATGTTGCTGAAATGGCTGAAGTGTCCAAGTTCATTCTATTCAAAGTTTGAAGGATTAGAATGAGCAAAAGAGATATTCAAACTATTTTTCTCCTAAGTCCTCGGAGATGACTGAAACCCCTGACGAAATGCTGTCGAATTTGCTATTTGAATTGAACCTTCAAACATTACTAATTCGTATTTGTTTGAGTGACATATCTTAGAATCAAGGGATATCTGAGGATGTAAATGAACTCAGAATCAATAAGATGTGATGATCATCTTTATACTTTATTTCCTGTTATGTCTGAATAAGATAATTTCCCCAAATCAAATCCATTTTTTTCCTTATTGAAACAAAATGGTGACTCTGCTGGGGACATTTGTCTTATTTAGTATTAACATTGGGTAAGTTGTAAGGCTTTTATCATTGTTTGACATCTCTCAGATGCCAAAATGGTGACTCTCAATAGGAACATCCTCCCCTTCATCTCTAAGATAGTTTACTTTATTTCACATACTAACTTTACGTATGTTTCATTATGAAGGTACCTGAATTCAACCATAGAATACAAATGATGGCTAACTTTGCAAGAAAGGTGAATTTCCGCTTCACCTCTACTGGATTCGTAGTAGAGTATGCGCCGAGTAGAGCTTCAGAGCCCATTGACCCACGTCCCACAAATGGAAGTAAAGTGACTCAACTAACAGCTGGAGTCGTATCCCTTTCACCTCAACTGCAAGAAGGTGATGGGGATTGGACTATGGTCCTCTCTCGTAGGACAAAAGCAAGGAACATGAGGAGCCGTAGAGCGAACTCATCTTCGTCAAGAGCCAGAGAACCGATAACGCGCAGTACAGTTAGGAAGAACCCCGAGCTCGCTCCTCCTGTGATATATCCAGAGTAAGTGATTCCACGGTTGGCCTCACACAATTTTTCAGCTTTAGTCGCTCCGAGGGCTAAGTGGACGAGAGGGCAAAAAGGTAAAACGCTAATGACAAGATCACCGATGCCCGTATCACCTCAGAAAGTTTGCCAATGACTCCGTCACCTCGATCGATCAGCAGCACAGGAAGCATACAGAAGTTGAATGATATCCGATCTTTCCCTTCTTTGTAAGCCCTGTCACATCAGCATACTCTCGTCTTACTCCAACGATAACTTTGACAAAAAGTAAAGAAGCCACGACATATATGGCCGAGATGAGTCAAGAAAACAGGCCAACTGCTGAGGATCATATTAACGAGATGGCGAAAACACAAAAATCACTAATGGATGAGTGCCGAAACCTCAGAGAAGCTTTGACGACTCTAGCGCATAATGTGGCCCAAATAGCGGCTCCACCAATGATGGGAACAACGAATGGACAAGAAAGCCAGCCCGAAGGTTCTCATCCACAAGGGGTAGGATCGCAGGGGTCTGTTCCAGCAACAAGAACCATAACGCAAGATGACATAAGACAGGTCGTTGAAGAAACCGTGAGAATAGAAAGAGAGCGGGAAAATACTGGCCACTTCAGATACCGAACACCATATCCGAGAGAGGTAGAGGATGTTTCATTCCTGGCCAATTTCAAGCATCCAGATTTCTAGAAGTTTAATGGGGAAGGATCGCCGAAAGAATATCTAATGCACTTCATCACCAGTACGGGGAATTTTTTTACGGTACCACAGTATTACCTAAGACTGTTCGGGTCGTCGCTAACGCACAAAGCATTTCGGTGGTATTCTAGCCTGACTCCTGGATCAATGTGGACTTGGGAGCAAATGCAGGACGCTTTATGTCGAATTTCTTCTCGTTAGAACATGATGTCAGCATTATAGAATTGGCCTCTATACGACAGCGAGAAGGAGAGCCAGTGGAAAAGTTCATAGACAGATGGAAAACACTGGGAGCTTCATGTAGACAGCTGCCAGAAGAAAAAGAATAGGTCAAAATGTGTTTGAATTCTATGGAAACGGGAATTGCGTTTGGACTTACTAGCGCCGATATCAGAACGTTTCGTGACCTGGCTACCAAAGCTCATGCGTTGGAATTAATGACTCGCAAGATGCTAGCATTTCATCACGACTATTAGGAGAATACCCGGCTGGACGACTGTGAATATTGTCGATCGCGATAAGAAAAATAAAGATACAGGGGGCTCAAGGGATAAGAGGTTGGAACGAAAAGATAGATGGAACCAGTCAAAAAATAGATATAATGGAAAAAGGCTTAGGATGCTTGATTCTCATGAAGGATTCGATTTCGATAAGGAAGATGTTGTTCCCATGATGAAACAGCTGCTAAAGGCTGGTACCATAGAGTTACCAGAACCCAAGCGCCCGGAAGATATAACAAAGACTAGGGAAAGAGATTTTTGCCGTTATCATCGCCTAGTGGGACATCCGACAGAGAATTGCTATACGTTGAAATGTATCATACAGCGAATGATAAACAAGGGTGAGATAATAACTAGCAAAGAGAAAGGAAGGAATACGAGGGCGATGGTAAATATGTTTATAGTCTAGGAGAAGGCCCAAGAAGTAAAAGGGAAAGAGGGTCGAATGTCAACAAAGAATACAGCAATGATTACGTTGCGATCAGGGAAGAAGGTGACGAGTCCTGTGAAATAGAAAGCAGGGATCATGAGGAAAGAAGTCATTGAAAAACAGAACAGCGATGATGGAAATAAAAGCGGAAGCGAAATGACAAAAGTGGCTTATGATGCAGTCAGTCATTTGAAGGGTATACCGGCGCGTTTAAGCATCTATGATGCACTCAAATTATCAGAAGAGTTTCGATAGAGTCTGATCCGAACATTGTCTGATCACAATGTTAGAGAGACTCTGCTGGTAGAAATGAAACATGAAAGACACAATGAACAGGTAGATTGTCTACCAGTCATCTCATTCTCCGATGATGATTTGATTGGCAAGACGGAACACAACAGGCCACTAATGATGGAAGGTCATATCTGTGGGAAAGCGGTAAAACGGATTATGATGGATAATGGGTCTGTAGTAAACCTTTTGCCACTCTCAATGGTAAGCAAATTGGGTTATCACCGTTCTGATCTGTGTCCTAGTGGAATGATGATATAGGGCTTCAATCAAGATGGGTAATGCACGCTAGGTAAGATTACGGTGACGCTACAAGTAGGAGAATTAACTACTAATGTCGTATGTCATGTTATAAATGCTGTGACAACGTACAATCTTCTCCTGGGAAGGTCGTGGATACATCAGTACAGTATCATTCCCTCTACTTTGCACCAATGTTTCAAATACTGTAAGGACGAAATATAGTGTAAGGTGATGGCTGACGCAAAACCATATAGGGAAGCTGAGCCTTTCTTCGCGGACACTAGTTATTATAAAGGGTTCTCTGAAGAGGCGGGAAATAATGATGAAAACAAAGTTTTAAAGGACGTAAAAGTAAACAAGGCTAAAGAAGAAAGGGCAGAATCTTCTAAGACTACAGAAGTAAGGAAGAGGTTCTATTTTGTGCCGAAGCGTCTACGACAACCAGGGCAGCCACCATTAACCTTGTTATCGACAGAATAGTTGAGAATTTTGCAGTTTAATTATATGATGCCGCTACCCAACGTTGAAAGGTGTAAGCCGTTTTCAGCCGTGCTAGGAAGATTTCAAGTCAAGGCTAGTACCAAGTACCCTGAGCCGATAGAATTCCATGCTGCAATGAAAGCAAAGGCCGAAATCATGAACAATATATACCACGGTAAGCTGACATCGAAAAATCTAGAAAAATACAGTTCAATGAGCAAGAAGATCATGAGAAACATGGGTTTTTATTGTAATAAACCCACTGGTCTAAATCACAGAAAGGGAATTCAGATCCCTCTTGGGGTTGACCAAGAAAAGCGAAGAAAATTCCAAGGACTAGGAGCAGAGTCATCAGTAAATATGACTACGGCCGCACAAATACCAGAATGGGACCCCAAAATAGTCGATTACCCTGAAATAGCTCCAAGACAAATAGAAGATGGGGGGCAACCGATAATAGACGGCCTACGAGAAATAAACTTGGTAACAGAAGAAAAGCCGAGGAATATATTTATCAGTGTCAGTCTTTCTAAGTAGGAATCTGAGAAATATGGCCAACTTCTCAAAGAAAATAAAGACATCTTCGCTTGGACATATGAGGAAATGCTGGGTTTAGAACCCTCCGTAGTGATGCATCGATTAAATATCTCCAAAGAAAAGAAGCCGATAAAATAGGCGCAAAGGCGGTTCCATCCAGATCTAATTCTATTAATTGAAGAAGAGGTTAGCAAGTTAATAAAGGTTGGGTTTATTAGGGAAGTTAAGTATCCTAGGTGGATATCAAATATTGTCCCTGTGAAAAAGAAAAATGGACAAGTCAGAGTGTGCATTGACTTCAGGGATCTGAACGAGGCTTGCCCAAAAGATGACTTTCCTCTTCCGATAATAGAATTGTTGATTAATAGTATGACTCAGTATGCTATTATGTCCTTCATGGACGGCTACGTAGGGTATAATCAAATTAGAATGGCACCCAAAGATGAAGAAACAACAACATTCAGAACACTGCTTGGAATCTATTGTTATAAAGTTATGCCATTTGGTCTTAAAAATGCTAAGGCAACATATCAAAAGGCGATGAAAAACATCTTCCAAGACATGATGCATAAACATGTCGAGTGCTATGTTGACGACTTGGTGGTCAGGTCTAGAGATCATTAGGAGCACCGTGACCACTTGGCATTTGTTTTCCATCGACTCAGAAAGAAACAGCTAAATGCTGATGAAGTTCTAAGGGTAGGATCCTTAATGTGGGTGGCTATCTCCCCAAGGGCTCTGTAAATGGAGCATAGCACCGGAGGAGCAAGGGAATATCTATGGCCTTTTGCCAAAGCACAAGCTACAACAAAGACCGTGGGGCGAATAGCATCTGCCCATTTGGAGCTGGGAAGTACAATGAGGCTTAGCCAATAGGCCAAGAAAGCTGCAAGTTCCCCGAATGAACTATAATCTTCTCTACCCTTCATTGCATCTCGAAGCCGTGTTAGTTCCTTGGAGCGACAGTCGCAGAATCTATAAGAGAAAGGAAAAATATGAGTATGCAGAAATCTCTAAAAGGAAAGAAAGAAAAGAGAAAAGAGTTAATTCTGGGGTTTATAAATACTTAAGAATTCTGGAGAAATGTGCAAGCCATTGCAAAGGATAAAGCTTGTGAATATTGGGAAGTTTCCCCATCTCCTTGAAGAGCTCAATAGTGGTCTCAGAAATGGAAGGTTTACGATTAGGAGAAGACACGAAGGCTAGCTCCCTGTTAGTCGGAATGAATTCATCGTAAAACTTGCCCATTATTGGAAGACCAGTTATGCGATGAAGATCCGAAAGCGTTATACTCATTTCACTGTATGACAGGTGAAAAGAGTTGGTAGTAGGCGACCAGTACTCGATGAAACCTTTCAGCGCAATGAGTTCCTTATAAAAATGCTTGGATGTAACTTCTATAGCATCATAAAGGCCAATTTTGGCAAGCGTGCTCACATGCTTCAGTAAGATAGCTTCTACCCAGTCAGAATAATAACGTCGACCAGTTAATAGACCCCTAGTGCAGAAGTCTTCCGGTCCCCAAAGTTGTGCACGATCTCGGAAGCGCTGCCTGATGGTCTCATAAAAATGAGAAGGGAAAAGGTCATAAGGGTCATGAAAAGGCACTAGGAAGATCATGGAATAGACTTCTCCAATCTTTTACCGTGGTTTTTGCGTCTGTATTATCCCATTCGAGAATGCGTGGTTCTCTTGTTGCCCACGACTCAGTATACATCAGTCTTTCACCGTGCACATGGTCCTTTGGCTCACAGTCAAGCATGGACTGGTGGCGATAGACTTTGATAGGAATTACTGTCATGCCTTCCTCATGAGGGTTATCAAACTTCATAATACCCTCAATGACTCGTACCGAGTCCCATGAGTTCTGGAGCTTTCTCTTCTTATGTTCGGCAATCTTTTCTACAAATTCTTTCACCTTATTTCGGTGAGTCTTCTTCGAATGAGAGGTAGGAGGAGTGTCTTCACGAGGAGGCGGTCTTTGACTGTCTGTGCAGACATGAGCGGTTGTTTTCAACCATTCATCCAGTCGTATTCTCTTCCGTGCTTGGGAGGGCATTTAAGGTTTCCCAGCACTATTGCTCGGTGAATGGGAGATGGTAGAGATTTGATGCGATCAATGAAGTCAAAAGTTGGAAGAACGGGCTCTTTGAAATATGCAGGACGGTTGGCAGTGGTTTTCGTTCACTTGGCAGGTGGTTGATCAAAAGAAGGGGAAGGACGATAAGACGATGGATCAGGCAAGTCGGGATGAGAAGGTTGGTCGGTAGGAGGATCTACAGGATGAAAGGTTCGCTTAATACGAGCCATAATGGATAGACAGTTAAAAGATTTGAGGGTGATTGGAGAAAAAGTAAACAAGGAAGTCAGAAAATCAGTAAGTACGAGGAAAATTGGCTAAGTTCAGGTTACGCAGGACAACGCAAAGCAAGTTCAGGTTGCGCGGGACCGCGCAAAGCAAGTTCGTTTGCGCGAAACAGCGCAACTCCTTGAAGACTTGCGCAAACAATAGAGTCATTGCGTGGGGCCACGTAAACAATGTCCGTTGCATGGAGGAAGATCACAGGGACAGAGCTTCACTACGAGTGGAAGAGAGTTGCAGAATGAGAACAGTTGGGGTATTTATAGTGGATACGATCGAGTACAGTACACGTGTTTCCATTGTACGGGTCCGCGCAAACCTTGAAGAAAGGAATTTAATTGATCCTTTTCTTTGATTTTATGAAAAATAAAGAAAGGATCAAGGGGGCATCTATTGAGGCATAAAAATAAGAGAAGAAGTGAAGTAAAGGAAGAACAAAATATTGAAAAGGAGAGTTGAAAGAAAGGAAGAATGATATGACTTAGAGACACTTTGCGCGGGTCTCCTCAAACGATATCGATTACACGGGACCGCGCAATCAATATCACGTTGCGCGGGCGTGCGCAGTAAATGTTACAAGTGATTCTCTAAGGTGGGTCCCACGACACAAAAATCAAGGTTCTACACGTGTGAGTACCTATAAATACCCCTTCCCCTCCTTCATTTAGGGGGGATCGAAGATTTTGGAGAAAAGTTGGAGCAAAGGAGATTGAAGGTGGGAGCAAAGGGCTCCGAGAGGTTGCGCGAACCCGCTCAACCTATATCCTTTGCGCGGAACCATGCAAACAGACTGGCCTGCAGTCTATAACATCAAAGGGCTGTCATGCTGCTGAAATGGCTGAAGGCCGTCATGTTGCTGAAATGGTTGAAGTGTCCAAGTTCATTCTACTCAAAGTTTGAAGGATTGGAATGAGCAGAAGATATATTCAGACTATTTTCCTCCTAAGTCCTCGGAGATGACTGAAACCCCTGACGAAATGCTGTCGAATTTGCTATTTGAATTGAACCTTCAAACATTACTAATTCGTATTTGTTTGAGTGACATATCTTATAATCAAGGGATATCTGAGGATGTAAACAAACTCAGAATCAATAAGATGTGATGATCGTCTTTATACTTTATTTCTAGTTATGTCTAAATAAGATAATTTCCCCAAATCAAATACGTTTGTTTCCTTGTTGAAACAATCTGAAAGGTACTTTAGCACTCTTTCATTCCTGAATGGAATCGTCGTATTCGGAGACCATTTGGGCATCCGTAAGTGGGATCGCAATTGTCGGTACTGTATTTCTCCTTCATCTCCTTATCCAACAGTAACCTTCATAACTCTCTCTTCAGTGGTCGAATTTAGACTATTTTGAGCTCATTGGAATGGTAAATTGACAAGCATCTAAATGAGACCAGAATTGGGTATTTTCGAGACCGTTCGATATCCCAGAAGTACGTTGGAACTCTTCGATAGTCATTATGCAATTTGGATTGTTAATATTTCCAAATCACTGGATCCAATGGAGACGCTCATAACTCCCTCGTTTGATTTCGGATTGGGTCAATTTTTGGTCATCTGAAAGGTACTTTAGCACTCTTTCATTCCTGATTGGAATCGTCGTATTCCGACACCATTTTGGCCATCCGTAAGTGGGATCGCAATCGTTAGTACTAAATTTCTCCTTCTTCTCCTTGTCCTACAGTAACCTTCATAACTCTCTCTTCAGCAGTAGAATTTAGACAATTTTGAGCTCATTGGAATGGTAAATTTACAAGCGTCTAAATGAGACCATAATTGGGTAATTTCGACACCATTCGATATCCCAAAAGCAAGTTGGAACTGTCTGATCATCATTTTGCAATTTAGATTGTTAATCTTTTCAAATCGCGCGATCCAACGGAGACGCTCATAACTCCCTCGTTTGATGTCGGATTTGGTCAATTTTTGGTCATCTGAAAGGTACTTTAACGCTCTTTCATTCCTGAATGGAATCATCGTATTCCGAGACCATTTGGGCATCTGTAGTGGGATCGCAATCGTCGGTACTGAATTTCTCCTTCATCTCCTTGTCCAACAGTAACCTTCATAACTATCTATTCAGTGGTCGAATTTAGACAGTTTTGAGCTCATTGGAATGGTAACTTGACAAGCTTTTAAATAAGACTAGAATTGGGTAATTTCGAGACTGTTCGATATCCCAAAAGCACGTTGGAACTCTTCGATCGTCATTTTCCAATTTGGATTGTTAATCTTTCCAAACACTACCAAAAAATTGGGCAAAGGTTACGGCCTATGGTGGATTTTAGCTACGGTTTAAAGCTGTAGCTATATAGCTACGGGTTTAATCCGTAGCTAAAATACATAGAAACGTAGCTAAATCCACCTAAAAAAATATCCGCACGGGTCCTTTCCATTTCATTAACGCGGGTCTTTTTTTTTTTTTTCCATTCCCTCTCTCTCAAACATCCCTCTCGCGCCTCCACCTCACCCCCACGCCCTAGCCGCACCTCCACCTCTCTCTCTCTCTCTCCCTCTCTCTCTCTCTCTCTCTCCCTCTCTCTCTCTCTGATATTTCCAAAATTTCTCCTTTCAAGTGCCCTCTCTCGTTCCCATTTCTTTCCCCCTTTTCTCTCCTTCTAAATTTCTGATCATCCCCTTTTCTTATTCTAGGGTTAGGATTTTTATTTCCCATTTCCGATCTTTCCCTCTCTCTTCTACGTAAGAGGGAAAACATCGATGTTGATAGTGATTCCATCAATGGGGGCGATTCGAGTGTCAGCAGCAAGTTTGTAGAGGTAAGTAACTACATTGTGTTGTGGTTATTATAATCGTATATCAATCATCCCTGTTGTAGCTGCTACTTGGGTTTGGTCAACCCAAAAACTGATTGACCCAAATCAAGTTTAGGATAGGTGCCAGGGCCCTTGGCACACATTCGGGGTTAGAAAACGCAGACCCAACTTGAAATCAAGTTTGTTTCAGGAATAATCATGTGTATTTGGGTCGAGTTGGTTCAGTACAAAGGATTTTTCATTGGCTTCAACCCCCATGACCATAACCTTCGTCCACCGCCACCGCCCCTGTAATCCACTGTTGTAACCTCTATACTCCACCAGCGCCGCCACCTCCACCGATCAGCGCCAACATTTGTCATATCACCTTGTGGTTTGAAGGTTAATAGTTTCTTGTTTTTTCTTTTCTTTTCAGAGACACCATTATTATAATTTATTGTTCTATGCATATTGAGTTATGTATAATTTCTATTTATGCATAATTTCCTTAAGAAGTGTTCTAAAACTAGGGAGATGGTTTCTCAAGTGGACCATGATCTTGAATCTTGATGGAGAATGGACTACTACTAAAAAACTTACCAATATGGCTTTAGTGGTAATACTAGGAAGTGTTAGCTCTCTTTTAGCTACTGGAAGGTAGCCATATTTTAAGATGCTCTAAAACATGCATCAATCATTGATGGTATTCATCTTACTAAGCGGCAACGGGAAGCTCGCTTTCAATCATTGACATTTTCTCAGTTGAATGTGGACTGTTACTACACTTGTTTTCTTAATTGTCTTCGAAGGTGACCAATGGAATTATATTGTAAGGGAGATTTTGAGCCATGGTCCATCCACTGGGCCATAGGATCTATGGTCTGGATGACCAAAACATGGGCTGCATTTGTACGAAGGACCTAAGGATGGTCTTGAAGCTCCTAGCTCATAAAATACATCTTTGAAGGGATATATTGTATTTTTGTTGCATAAGCAACTATGGTTTATCTTATTTTGTAGCTTGTTTGGTATGGATGGAGATTTTGCACATGTGATTGAACTTGTGGAGCTTCAGAAGAAGCATGAATTTTATTGGTCATTGATGATGTAAGTGTGGCTTTTAATTCCAATTAGAGCTGCATGAATGTGTCATACAAAACAGTGATTGATCTGATGCACTGACATTTACCTGGAGTTTCTTCAGGCCCTTGGGACACTAGTTTGTGGCAACCATGGTGGTGGAGTGGAAGAGCAGTTTGATTGTGAGAATGATGTGGATATATGCATTGGAACTTTGAGCAAGCTGCAAGTTGCCACGATAGTTTCATTGCATGCAGGTAATCCAATCTGTGTTTCCATAGAAAATATGATTGCCAGATGGAGTGATTTTTTAAAAATGTTTTTTAATGTCCGAATTATGTTGTATATGCTTTTTAGTATTCATAATAAGCAGCCTCAAATAGTAGTTGTGTTTCATTGAAGTCAGATTTGAAATAATGTGGTAGCAATTTGTAGCTCAATTCCTCAATATGAATGCTAAGAAAGTTACTTGCAATTTGGTTTTCACTTTATTCAACAAATTATTTCAATTCATTTTAATATGCATCCAATGGCACATTACATAGGATTTGTAATATCTGAAAAGATGCCTACTAACTGTTTGTGTCTCTTTTTCCCTCTTTCAGATTTCATGCATGCTAACTGTTTGATGAAATGGCTCAAGGTCCTTTGCCTGGGAAATGAAGGTGAGTACATAGTAATTTAGCCTTCTTCTTTTTTTTTTATTGCCTTTTATTTTGTTGTAAACTCCAAAATACATATATGGTATTCTTACTTCTCTACTTTGTAACTTATATCTTCAAAGACATGCAATATTTATTTTTTTCATTGCTGGTAGATGAGTGAACACAAGAGCCTGTCGAATAGGTGTGTTGAACAAATGGTAGAGATCAAGTCTCCTAAAGCACTAGTATGTTCATGATTTGGGACAATCTTCATTCTGCATTTAGCTCCTGCTTATCATCTAATTTCACTGTCATCTATCTTAACATTTTCCTTGGAATTAGATTGAGCTACAGATCTTTCAAGAATACTTTTAGGGATTACTATCTCTGAATGAGAAGGTATTTACAACTATAGGAAATGAAATTTGCAGATTGAAAACCTGCAGAAGCAAAAGCAGGAGCTCTAAATCTTTTTGGATATGTATGGACAAGATTGCTTTGAAAAGAGGTATGCTATGAATTTGTGAAAATTTCAGCCTCTGCACTTCTGTTATTGTCTAAATTGGCAAATTAAGGAACAAAGTGTAAACTTTCAATTCAAGATCTGATAAGTTCATTGACTGAAAATGCATTTTTCTTTGCACCTCTTTTTGCATGATTGGTTTCATTATAGATATGTTTTTAAGTTGTACAGTTTTCCTGATATTATGTATGGTTATATAATGCATTCTAATGTTATAGGCTTTCTACTATGAATTCCAGAGATGTGATAGAAATCAAGGAATCAAACGTATAGCTCAGGTGCAAGCTGAAATCTTGAAAAGTGCTTTGGATGAACACATCTGGAGTTGCAAGTGAAGGTCGCGAATGAGGCCGAGGCGACTTGCCAACAAAGACTTTCTTCATCAAGGGTTTAAATTGTTGATTTAAGGGAAAAATTATATGCTTCTGAGAGGTTAGCTTTGTATATGTATTTACTTAGTACTTACATGTGTATATGGAGGTTACTTTTACATCGTTTCATAAGTAGGTTATATGGAATATGTGAAACGAGGTAAATGTACTGTTATGTGTAATTATTTCTGACTTTTTACAATGAAGTCTTAATCCTATCAGATACTACAGAACTATCATCATTCTTTATGACCACATCATCACTACATTAAGCTGATTTTCCCCAAGATTTTTTTATATTAGTTCTTCAACAATATTGCATCCAATTGTCTCGCATGTATCTGTTGCGTTAGGGTGAATTTGGGAGAATGCAAATGATCATGCTTCCATCCATCCAAATCGTAATTGAGATAAGAAACAACTCATCTTACTTGTGATTTATGGCATATGAAGTAGGGAAACAGGAATCCGGTTGCTGCATTTTCCATTTCCCAAGCACCCCAAAATGTGAGCAGATTGCTTCTGCTAAAGTAGTGGAATAGTCTGCCAGAATAGAGAAACAGATCTGGCTTGGCGAGTGTTGAGGCACAAAAAAATATCTCATTGCAATAGTCAGAGAATTTCTATGTCTGGGGGTATTTTGGTAATTTTCATGTCCAAGGTATTTTGGTAATTTTCATGTCCAAGGGTATTTTGGTAATTTTCATGTCCAAGGGTATTTTGGTAATTTTCATGTCCGGGGGTATTTTGGTAATTTCCATGTCCAGGGGTATTTTGGTAATTTTCATGTCTGGGGGTATTTTGGTAATTTCCATGTCCAGGGGTATTTTGGTAAAATTCCAAGTCTATGGGTAGTTTAGGTATTTTGGTAAAATTCCAAGTCTATGGGTAGTTTAGGTATTTCGGTAAAATTCCAAGTCTATGGGTAGTTTAGGTATTTTGGTAAAATTCCAAGTCTATGGGTAGTTTAGGTATTTTGGTAAAATTCCAAGTCTATGGGTAGTTTAGGTATTTTGGTAAAATTCCAAGTCTATGGGTAGTTTAGGTATTTTGATAAAATTCCAAGTCTATGGCTAGTTTAGGTATTTTGATAAAATTCCAAGTCCAGGGGGTAGTTTAGATATTTTGATAAAATTTCAAGTCCAGGGGTAGTTTAGGTATGTTGGTAAAAAAAGCATTGGAAAGGGTAGTTTGGTAAAAAAGGTGCAAAGGTGTCCTTTGAAAGGAAAAAGGTAGTACACCACCATTTAAGAGGGAAGTTGGTGGTCACCATGGTTTAAAGAAAGGGAAGGTCCATATGTGAAGGGATAGGTGGTGGTGATCACCACTCTGTAAGAGTGGTGGGGCCTATAAATACCCCCTCCCGATTCATTTGAAAGGTTGATCGGTGAGATCAGTTGTTGGGTCAGAGGATGAGAGAGAAGCAAGGCAAAAGAAGGAGAAGATACTTTCGCGCGAGTCGCGCAATGAAAGTGGGAAAAGTCCCGCAAGCTAGATATTGCGAAGCGCTACACGAGGAAGGTGTACTTTGCGCGGAACCGCGCAAAGTTCTGAAGAAAAAAACTCCATTGTCTTTCCACTGTATTATTGGCAGGGCCAATACAGCCATATTTTGAGAGATCCACACCGTTCACTGGATCCCTCTCGAGATTTCGACCGTGAATAGTGAGTTTTCACCTTCTTTTGATGTGGCCCACCTAGATAATCAAGCCAAGAAAGTAGCTGAACGGTCCGTCAACGATCACTATTGCGATCATACGAACAAGCATGGTTGCCAAAGATCAACATGGTTTTGATGGGTTTTTCCCCCTCTACCTGATGAATGGTTCAGATCCACCTTTCCTGGTACGAGTGTGGCCCACAACCAACGGACGGGAGCTCTCTTTTGAGACAGAGTCGACGTACGTCGACTCTGTGAAGAATGATGATTCATTTTTTGAAGCTAAAGGAAAAATCCACTCCGTCCATTGATTTCAGGGTGAAAAACCATTTAGGATGGACCGCTTTTGGAGTGGAATTGGTCCAGTCCATGAGCCTAGCCACGTCGCCGTCCATTCTGTATTCAACGGTTAAGATGTTGCAATCGACTGCATGGAGATAGACGGACATCTAGGCAAAGGTAAAGCCTATCCTCTGAAGAGTATGGACGGTTCTGATCATTCAATGGAGTGGTGAGTGGGCCACACAACACGAAAACTGGTTTGCGTGGGAAGACGCTGTGCGTCTTTTGGAAATGAAGAAGATGAGTCGGTCAGCGCTGCTGACCGACTATAAAAAAAATCTCTGCGCACGGCTCGTGCACTTGGATACTATGTACATGCAAGGCACATGCAAGGCCTAACGTGATGTTCGTGAGAAATCCGATCCGGCCATCTTCATTGTCGGCTCATTTAACACGTTGAGACAGAGTTTGAAGAATATCCAGATATCAGGCGGGCCCCAAATCACGATCTCAGGGGCTGATTTGTCAGTTTAGCCATTTTACAAGGATTCAGGAGCTGAAACTGGACGTGTACGGTTAATTTGTGGTTCTAAGGCTTCATATAAAGTTTCGAGCAAAATGGACGGTGGAAACCCCATGATCTTACGTTTTGGGAGACTTTTTAGGCCCGTCTGATGTGATCGGCCTGATTTCTATGGGTCCTGACTACACTTCAACGGACTTCTTCATATTTTAAGGAAGAATGACCAGAAGGATGCTCCATCTTATTGAAGATTGGCTGATCGAATCAGCAATTCCTCCCAAGTATTGGGAGATGACCGAAATAGCGCCGTTATGCTGCCGGAATTCCTATTTTTCTTGAAGGCTGGTTGATCAGATCGACATTCCTCCTAAGTACCAGGAGATGACTGAAACCGGCGTCGAATCTTTGCACAAAATTTCTATCGATTATCTTCTCATTTAGTATTTACATTAATTGTACTTTGTTTTCGAATCAAGGGAATCATGTAAATAAACTCGAATAAATGTGATCAATGTTCTATTCTTTCTTTGTTATCATGTACTTTTGTTTCCTCGAAACAAAATGACATCAATTGTACTTTGGGAATCAGAGGATGTAAATAAACTCAGAATAAATGTGATCAATGTTCTCTTATTCTTTCTTTGTTATCATTGAATAAATCCCCCAAACCAAACACTTTTGTTTCCTTGTCGAAACAAAATGGCGACTCTACTGGGGATTTATTTATTTGATGGTAACTTAGAAAAAATTATGCAGAGAACATTCATCACTTTTTGGCGTCTGTAAAGACGCCAAAATGGCGACTCTCAGTGGGAACATCCTCCCCTTCATCTCTAAAAGCAAAGTACGATTTTATTTAGATAAATTAACTGACACTCTGGTTTAAATGACAGATATACCGCAGTGATCTTTCTCCCGACTAATCCAGTTGTTTACTTCACATCCAATATACTTCCACAAAAGGTAAAGTGTCAGAGAAGATCAAATCAGTTTTGATCAAAAGCAAATAATGCCAGAATGATGATAGTTTTCGAAGAGAGCTAGCTTCATGTATGGAAGCGATTCAAACATCAGTTGGTCAGTACATGTCTAAGGAAGAAGAACAAGTTGCCTTGATCTGACAGGCTGTCTTCTTTTCTTAAGTTCTCATCCGAAGAACAAGTTGCCTTGATCTGACAAGTTCTTTTGCAACAACCCTGTGAATATGATGGCTGAATTCCTTCCCTAGTTTCTTTCCTTCTATTTCACTTGATAAGTATCGAAGATATGCTGAAACACTTGTGCAAGATAGTCCTAGATGAAAAGCTTCTTCAAAGGGTCATATTCACTTGGTACTGTGTGGATCCCACACATAGCCAGCTAAGAGATTGAACAGAAAGAGGGTGGTGCGTTTGTGAATCTTCCAAGACTAAAAAAAAAAAAAGAAACATCTGGAGTCAATTGGTGATTCAATTGTAACACATCCGATTGATGAAATATTGCATTGGCATAATGCTATAACAAAAAGTTGAATGATATAGCTAAAGAAGGCAAGGAATATACAACCCTCAAGAGATTTCTCTGATTTATCCGTTTCCAGGAGATACAATTCATTGCCGAGCTGCAGAGGCAATCAAACTACCACAGTTACAGTATTCAAAGGAAGGAAGCAAAGAAGAAAAGAATATTCTACAAGAAATGATTGACAATAATAAGATTGTCATAAAAGAAGACATGAAATAAAGGAGAAAGTAATGACATATGATCACGATGAAAATAACTACTCAGCGAAAGAATTACAGCATTTTGAAGAAGAATAATCACAAGATTTTGATTCAAGATTCACGGCACAAGTATTCGGGGGCAAGATAAGTAGTCTCAAAATGCCAGCAAAGTCTCAAAATGTCAAAAATCTCAGAATGTTGAGATCTCAGAATCCCAAGTGAGGTAATTGTTGATTCCCTGAGATGATAATTATTTATAATAATTGCTTATATTAATTTTGCAGATTAAAGTTGAGACAAATGAAAAGTATTGATGATTCCTATCAAGTATTGACGATTGTCACCGACAATTGGAGGAGCAAAAGGATTGTAAAAGACAAGGTTATGTACTCTCCCTTATGCGAATGAATTAAAGCACAAATTTTCAATTGACTTCGAATTCCAGGAGAAACTCAGGAAACATAATTGATGAATAAAGAAAAGTGAATGGCTTGAAGAACAAGTTATAGAAGACGATTGATAAAGGCGAAATTATTAAGGTGTACGACATAAAAGAAGAAATAAAAGTATACAGGCCTGATTAGTTCGAGACCGGGGGCAAAGCTAATCTTGAGCAAAATAGGCTTTCAAGCATATCAAGTCATTGCTAAAGCAAAACAGGCTTTTAAGCATATCAAGTCATCACCAAATACCAAGCATTGATGATCGCTATCAAGCGTTGATGATCGCTACCAAGCATTGATGACTGCTGCTAAGCATTAACAATTATCGCCGACGCCGAAGAAAATTTCTGCCAAGGCATGAAAAAGTTGTGTCAGAAGTTCAGCATTCGATATTCGTTTCCAACGCCTTACTATTCCCGGTCGATGGACTAGCATAGGCGTTCAATAAGAAGATCGTCAAGATACTCAAGAAGACGATGACAGGGAGTAAACGTGATTAGGATGAACAGTTGCAAGAAGCATTATGGGCATACAGAACTACTTATCGCACAGCAACGGGGGCAACACCATATTCACTAGTCTATGGCATGGAGGCAGTCATCCCAATTGAATTGCAAGTGGCTTCGCTCAGAACGGCAATATATCAGTTCATAAAAGATGATGAAAATGCAGGAATAAGGCTGAAAGAGTTAGATCTGCTTGATGAGAAACATCTAGCAGCTTAGCAACGATTGCAATCATATCAGGCCAGGGTATCGGCCGCTTTTGATAAACAAGTTAAACATCGCTCTCTCAAAAAATAGGGGATATGAAAAGACCTATAGTGGTCACCCGCTGAACAGGGGGCAAGTTCGAGCCTAAACGGACGGGCTGTATATAATAAGAGAAGTATACTCCAATGGGGCGTACAAAGTCACAAATCAAGATGGGCAAGGTATCAGTATACCGGTCAATACTCGCTTAATCAAAAAATACTATCCCTGAAGAAGCTAATGATTTTGATCCAGAATATTATCAGCATAATGATTCTATATCAAAAGGGGGCAAGAAGGAATAAGATCATGTCCATACGTCATCGAAAGAATCTATAAAGAAGAAATTCACGAACATATCAATTATATTAGCAAGTATTCTGAAAAGAAAGTCAAATGAAGATTCTCTTGAAGATATTGACAAGATTGATATATCGCCTTACAAGGCACGGATCTTCCTGAAGATATTATCAGACGGATCCTCTTGAAGATATTATCAAAAGCAAGGATATATCAATCTTAGTCGGAAACATCTACTATACTATAATCATAATTATTATTGCCTTACAAGGCACGGATCTTCCTGAAGATATTATCAGACGGATCCTCTTGAAGATATTATCAGATGGATCCTCTTGAAGATATTATCAAAAGCAAGGATATATCAATCTTTGTCGGAAACATCTACTATACTATAATCATAATTATTATTGCCTTACAAGGCACGGATCTTCTTGAAAATATTATCAAAAGTATAAATATTATTGCTGGTCTTCTTGAAGATATTTCGAAATATATACTATATTGGCAAATGATGATGATCATAAATATTATCGCCTTACAAGGCACAGGGATTTTCTTGAAGATTGAAGATAAATATTATCACCTTACAAGGCAGCCTTACAAGGCACGGGATTTTCTTGAAGATTGAAGATAAATATTATCGCCTTATAAGGCAGCCTTACAGGGCATGGATTTTCTTGAAGATATTATTAAAAGCAAGGATATATCAATATCAATCAAAGAGGCAGTATAGCCAAGCCAAAATCCTAAAAGAGCCAAAATTGAGCAAAATCAAAAAGATCAAGCTCGGAAAAAAAAAAAATGCTCTCAAAGGATCAAGCTCTAAAAGAGCCGGCCAACTATACGTAAGACCCATGAAGATCGCCATTCGGGCAGCGGCGAGGAGTCAGTGGCCCTAAAAAGCCCGCGAAGACCATCGTGCGCACCCATGCGGGTAGCTGACGAAGTCAAGGATTCAAAGCCTAAAAGGCCATAAATCCGCGAAGACTAGTCACCGTAATTCCCATGCCGTCTGTATAGCTTCGGCGGCGCATACGGGGAACGGATGAAAATGCCCTCCTGTGAATGGGCTCGACCTTGCGACGAAGAAAACAGGGGCCGCGGTGCGAGCTTTATGCCAACCGTGCGTAAGACCCTCCAGTGTCTAGGGTTTGATTTCGGTAGTAACTCGTGAGGAAGGGCTTAAACCTACTCATTGATGGATGGCGACCCTAGATTTGGTGCCCAAAGGTAGCCTTG
This sequence comes from Magnolia changhungtana, assembly GCA_030180095.1. NCBI lineage: Eukaryota > Viridiplantae > Streptophyta > Magnoliopsida > Magnoliales > Magnoliaceae > Magnolia > Magnolia changhungtana. The sequence continues at coordinate 111,607 of JASAUF010000258.1, read as the reverse complement.
CGAGCCTGCGAACTCTGAGAGTTACCGTGGCCAACCCCGCGCGTAAATCCAACAGTTCACCGTCCGGTAGCGTCATGGGCCCCTCGATGGACCGTGACCGTGAGCTCAAGGCAGTGAGAAGCCCAAAAGCGAACTCTAGAGAGTTACAGGGCCATCACATAAGACCCACAAGTGCTCCACTACTCAAGAGCTTAAACTGTGTGTGCGCGCGCTCCACTACTCATGAGCTTAAACTGTGTGTGGCTAGCCGAAATTGAAACTTAGCACCGCCAATCTAAACACTCACATATAGAATCCCGCACTAACAAAGCATAAAAGGTTTAAATACAGTCTAGTTCAGTCAGTCAGATTCGGTCAATCTAGTTCAATCTAGACTAGTCAAGTCTAAGTCAAGTTCAGTCAGGTCAAAGTCAGTCTCGTCCAGTTAAAGTATGGTCAGTCAGTCTTGTCCAGTTAAAGTATGGTCAGTCAAAGTGCACTAGCACCACTGCTTCAAAAAAAAAAAAAAAGAAAAGAAAAGAGAAGAGCATAAAGTATTCAAAATGCTGCAAATACATATTTATATATGTTGAAATATATATTCAAATATGAAATTGCCTGATGAAAATTTTAAAATATGCAATTTAGATATGCTCAAATATGTAATTGTCTGATGAAAATTTTAAATGTTGAGTAAAAAATATATATGCAAAGATGTGTTTCTCTTGAATCAGGTTTAGATGGCAGTAATAACAAATGCCTTCATGATATTGGCAATTATCTACTCAAAGGTTCAAGCCTTCAAAGTCAATTAACACATTGACAAAAGTCATAAGGGATTCAGATATATTCTTTAAATTCTTTAAGGGAACATCAAAGATTATTCATCCTTCAGGAGTATCAGCAGGCTTTACTCTGGAAGTATTATCTTCTGAAGAAATCTTTATGCAACATTGACCGGGAAAGGGGGCAGGTCTTCAAATCAATCTATGCCTTGGTCTTTCTGATAATCTTTTATGCAATATAGAGGAATTCATATATTGAGGATTATGAAGTATGATTCAATGTGAACGTTCAAAAGTGGCTTCTATATTAAAGCTCAGTTATATGGCGATATTGTAACTAATTTCTCACCATCCTAGTAATGATATTGCAAGACTCCAAGTACCAGACCTGATGAGAATCAGCAAAGATCCCAGGAAAAGTCTATGAAGAAATGCTGAGTACAAGCTATAAACAACTCAAGAGCACGATATAAAGAATACAAAGAATGCAATTGCGAAGCACGATGACAGAGCGAATAAATCAGCCTAAAAGAGAAGAGAAGTTTTCAATATAAATTTCAAAATTACCAATGCTTCATAAAGCTAAATTAAAAAATATATATATTATAATGAAATAAGATACTAATTCTGATTAATTTGGCAGGAAAGATTATCATTCAAAAAAAAAAAAAAGGCTTGAGTTATGCAGATCATGAATAAAGGAAACGATCGAAAAGTTGTTGCGGCAGGAGCAGCATTAAGGAACAACTCTTTGGACATAGAATTGAAGAAAAAGAGTAGCTGGAATTGATCAAAGAGACCGTTGCTGTTGAAAGATAGTTCTCTAATCAAGTTGCTCAAAGACAAAGTCATCACAGCTGTTGCAGAGATGTGTTTCGATGAAAAGAGAACTTCATCTTTTCTAGTGAAGCATCCGCTCGACACTACTGGCTGGGGGCATTCCAGTCTTCTGTTCGAGCGCCATCATTCAAATCATTTGTTCGAGCGCCATCATTCAAATCTTCTGTTCGAGTGCCATCATCAAGTCTTCTGTTCTAGCGCCATCATTCAAATCTTCTGTTCAAGTGCAATCGGTCAAATCCTCCGTTCGAACGTGAGCATTCAAGTTTTCCGTTTGAACGTGATCAATCAAGTCTTCCACTTGAACGTGATCAATCAAGTCTTCCACTTGAACGTGATCATTCAAGTCTTCCGTTTGAACGTGATCAATCAAGTCTTCCGTTTAAACGTGATCAATCAAGTCTTCCGGTCGAGCATAATCATTAAGCCTTCCGGTTGAGCACAATCATTCAAGTCTTCCACTTGAACGGGATCATTCAAATCTTCCATTCGAGCGCGAGCATTCGAATCTTCTGGTCAAATATGAGCATTCCAGTCTTCTAGTCAAATATGAGCATTCAAATCTTCAGGTTAAGCGCGAGCATTCCAGTCTTCTGATCGAACGCAATCATTTGATTTTATGATCAAAGATGATCATCCAGTCTGCCATGCAAGTATGATTATCTAGTCATCCTTCAGTTGTAGTTCATTCAAGTTCTTCAAGCGGAGGAAGATCGATCCTCCATTTGATTTCAGGAATCAATCAAAGAAGGATCGAGGGGGCATCTGTTGAGGCACAAAAAAATATCTCATTGCAATAGTCAGAGAATTTCTATGTCTGGGGGTATTTTGGTAATTTTCATGTCCAAGGTATTTTGGTAATTTTCATGTCCAAGGGTATTTTGGTAATTTTCATGTCCAAGGGTATTTTGGTAATTTTCATGTCCGGGGGTATTTTGGTAATTTCCATGTCCAGGGGTATTTTGGTAATTTTCATGTCTGGGGGTATTTTGGTAATTTCCATGTCCAGGGGTATTTTGGTAAAATTCCAAGTCTATGGGTAGTTTAGGTATTTTGGTAATTTTCATGTCCATGGGTATTTTGGTAAAATTCCAAGTCTATGGGTAGTTTAGGTATTTTGGTAAAATTCCAAGTCTATGGGTAGTTTAGGTATTTTGGTAAAATTCCAAGTCTATGGGTAGTTTAGGTATTTTGGTAAAATTCCAAGTCTATGGGTAGTTTAGGTATTTTGGTAAAATTCCAAGTCTATGGGTAGTTTAGGTATTTTGATAAAATTCCAAGTCTATGGGTAGTTTAGGTAGTTTAGGTATTTTGATAAAATTCCAAGTCCAGGGGTAGTTTAGATATTTTGATAAAATTTCAAGTCCAGGGTAGTTTAGGTATGTTGGTAAAAAAGCATTGGAAAGGGTAGTTTGGTAAAAAAAGGTGCAAAGGTGTCCTTTGAAAGGAAAAAGGTAGTACACCACCATTTAAGAGGGAAGTTGGTGGTCACCATGGGTTAAAGAAAGAGAAGGTCCATATGTGAAGGGATAGGTGGTGGTGATCACCACTCAGTAAGATTGGTGGGGCCTATAAATACCCCCTCCCGATTCATTTGAAAGGTTGGATCGGTGAGATCAGTTGCTGGGTCAGAGGATGAGAGAGAAGCAAGGCAAAAGAAGGAGAAGATACTTTGCGCGGAGTCGCGCAATGAAAGTGGGAAAAGTCCCGCAAGCTAGATATTGCGAAGCGCTACACGAGGGAAGGTGTACTTTGCGCGGAACCGCGCAAAGTTCTGAAGCAAAAACTCCATTGTCTTTCCACTGTATTATTGGCAGGGCCAATACAGCCATATTTTGAGAGATCCACACCGTTCACTGGATCCCTCTCGAGATTTCGACCGTGAATAGTGAGTTTTCACCTTCTTTTGATGTGGCCCACCTTGATAATCAAGCCAAGAAAGTAGCTGAACGGTCCGTCAACGATCACTATTGCGATCATACGAACAAGCATGGTTGCCAAAGATCAACATGGTTTTGATGGGTTTTTCCCCCTCTACCTGATGAATGGTTCAGATCCACCTTTCCTGGTACGAGTGTGGCCCACAACCAACGGACGGGAGCTCTCTTTTGAGACAGAGTCGACGTACGTCGACTCTGTGAAGAATGATGATTCATTTTTTGAAGCTAAAGGAAAAATCCACTCCGTCCATTGATTTCAGGGTGAAAAACCATTTAGGATGGACCGCTTTTGGAGTGGAATTGGTCCAGTCCATGAGCCTGGCCACGTCGCCGTCCATTCTATATTCAACGGCTAAGATGTTGCAATCGACTACATGGAGACAGACGGACATCTAGGCAAGGGTAAAGCCTATCCTCTGAAGAGTATGGACGGTTCTGATCATTCAATGGAGTGGTGAGTGGGCCACACAACACGAAAACTGGTTTGCGTGGGAAGACGCTGTGCGTCTTTTGGAAATGAAGAAGATGAGTCGGTCAGCGCTGCTGACCGACTTTAAAAAAATCCCGTGCACGGCTCGTGCACTTGGATACTATGTACATGCAATGTACATGCAAGGCCTAACGTGATGTTCGTGAGAAATCCGATCCGGCCATCTTCATTGTCGGCTCATTTAACACGTTGAGACAGAGTTTGAAGAATATCCAGATATCAGGCGGGCCCCAAATCACGATCTCAGGGGCTGATTTGTCAGTTTAGCCATTTCTACAAGGATTCAGGAGCTGAAACTGGACGTGTACGGTTAATTTGTGGTTCTAAGGCTTCATATAAAGTTTCGAGCAAAATGGACGGTGGAAACCCCATGATCTTACGTTTTGGGAGACTTTTTAGGCCCGTCTGATGTGATCGGCCTGATTTCTATGGGTCCTGACTACACTTCAACGGACTTCTTCATATTTTAAGGAAGAATGACCAGAAGGATGCTCCATCTTATTGAAGATTGGCTGATCGAATCAAGCAATTCCTCCCAAGTATTGGGAGATGACCGAAATAACGCCGTTATGCTGCCGGAATTCCTATTTTTCTTGAAGGCTGGTTGATCAGATCGACATTCCTCCTAAGTACCAGGAGATGACTGAAACCGGCGTCGGAATGCTGCCAAAATTTCTATCTGATTATCTTCTCTTTCATTTAGTATATTACATTAATTGTACTTTGTTTTCAGAATCAAGGGAATCAGAGGATGTAAATAAACTCAGAATAAATGTGATCAATGTTCTCTTATTCTTTCTTTGTTATCATTGAATAAATCCCCCAAACCAAACACTTTTGTTTCCTTGTCGAAACAGCGAGGGCATCCAAATGGGCTATTACCAATTAATTCATGTGCTCGTAGCTTACATTGCATGGTTTTATAGAAAACAATTTGTTTATATTTGCGCTGATGAATATGCAGCAGATAATGTCTTCACTCTTTTGAGAATACATGTTTGAGTGATTTCTGTTCGTCTTAAATCATGTTTTTTGCAATAGATGCTTTAGAAGTCTATGCTGCATTTTTTTTTTGGTGTTAATTAGCATTTGTTGTTGCAAACAAGTGTTGGAGCTTAAGGAGTCCATAAAAATAAAAGATGGGGAAGCAGACGCTTATATTTTTGAAATTGAGGTCCGAATGGTCCTTAAAGTTCTACATGTTGTTCATTATGAAGCTGAATTAGCTACTCAACGTTTTAATCTTTGTACGTACAAACAATTGGTCAAGCATATGAAGATATGTAGACACAGAACCAACATTTTCTCCAAAGCAGTTGAAAAGGGATGATTACTATATTAAGGTTTGACATAATAGGTTTTTCTTCTCTATCTCAATGTTATGCATTTATTACCTTCATTTAAGTGCTTCCAGTTGCAATTATAAGTTGTGTACTAGTAACATTAGCAAGTTGTTAAGCAGTGTGATGCTTAAAATTGACCCCAAATTTAAGAAAAGGCGCTTTTAGATTGTGTGGCCCAGATTCAAAACCCATATTTGATCTCCAGTATGCCATGCAGGGCATGGAAATTCTCCAAATAGAATAAGCAGTCTGTGGATGGAATTCAACAACTTTCCAAGTAGAATAAATACTATAACTAGAACAAGAGATTCTTCCAGACTATAAATTAAAAGAAAACCTCGAGAAAATTGTTTATATTACCATTTTACAAATAGTAAGTGTTTAATAAAGATCTTAGGTAGGCAAATGGTTTAGTCTATTTCCTTGCCAAAGAGGGCTTTGTGAGAGGGTCACTCACTATTGGCTAATTGTGCTCATCTTGTAATACTTTTTCTGCTTATTTCATAATATTTCAAGTTCAAGCATCTAGCATGGATTTTGACACACGTTTTGAACTAGGCAGCAGGGCCTGCCATTGCAGCAACATGTGGGTGACTAACTTTTACTTATTTTCCATTCACCCACGTGATGCCCTCCTGAGAGTGGATAGGCCTGATTTTTGTGCCTGATAATTTTTAATCTGGGCCTCCCATTTGGATGCTTGGAGTGGTAAGTTAACTGTCTACTAGGGTGTGCTCATTCACTGCTACTTGGAAAGTTTAATCCTGTTCAATAGATTTGAGGGTGTCGAAAAAATTGGTTGTTTGTCTGAGCTGATAACATTTGAATATTCTAGCATTCCTGTTTTCTAGTGCTTGAAGTGGACATTTCAAGCACTTTACTAAAATTCATAAAATACATGGATAGTGTCAACTTTTTCTGCTATTATCTTTTGAGCGTGGGTGGTCGGAATACATGTAGAATCTTTAAATCTACACATGCATGCCTTAGTTCAATTTTTTGCATCTCATTTTTATTTTTTGTAACTTTCTATTTTCAAGTAATTTTTGGAATGAATGGTGTCAATTCATAAAATTCAGCAAAATTAGTTTTTTGTTCTTCTTCTTTTGAGTGTGGATAGTTGGAATACATGTAGAATCATTAAATGTACAAATGCATGCCTTAGATCAGATTTTTGCATCTCATTTTCTATTGTTTATATATTTTATTTTCAGCTAATTTTTCAAATGAATGGTGCTAGTTTATAAATTCAGCAAAAAAAATAAAAGATTTTTCTTTTCTTTTGAGTGTGGATGGTTGGAGTACATATAGAATCATTAGATCTACACATGCATGCCTTAGCTCAGATATTCACATCTCATGTTCTATTTATTTATAATTGTTTATTTTCAGATAATTGTTCTATTTATTTATAATTGTTCGGTCTGTCATCAGGTGGGACAAATGTACGAAACAAATGGATGACTACAAACAGTTAACCAACAAACCCAATTCAATGTAAATGTGCTCCATCGGATGAGCAGAAGGGTGATTCTTGGGCAACCGCATGTTCGGCCTACATAGTGGATTATTTGAATCTCACATGCATGTAAGGCAAGTGACTATACATGAGGAGGATCAGAACATAACTTCATTAGCTTTCCCTCGGGACTATAAACATTAGAAGATTGTGATATTTTAGTTCAAGTGGTCATTTGTATTTTCAAACTAGGTAGTCACAAATACCGTTTGCCCTTTACTTAGGTGATTTCTTCCTTTGGATGAATGATGATGCTCTGTTTGTTTTTGAAGTACTTCTTTGCCATATAAATAAATGGTCAATTTATGAAGATCTACCCTTTGGAATTAAAATGCTTACAGTTTTTGAGTTCATTTCTTTTACCTTTAAATGAGGTGCCTGTTTGGAATCTGTGTGGATTCCTTATATCCAAACACGCCCATCTTTTTTATGGTTTATTTGAATGTTTGATAAACAAAAGCCAAGCCGTGATCACGTTTGAATTATCCTTACCATCAATGTGAGAATTCATGTTGCTGTGAATCACACAAGTACAAGCATGCTTCCTAGTTGTTTGATTGTGCATTTATATAAACTCTGTTTGATATGGCACCCCTACTTTTACATTCCACCATCACGTCGAATGAGAGCAAAGCAGACCCTAGAACTCCTCCATCTGGTTTGTTTGAATATTATCATTTCTTTCAAGAGTACCAAAAATCGTCATTTCTTCCTTTTAATTTTGTGCCACGGGCTTTTGTTTGAAAATTTAGTTGGAATTGCCCAGTTCTAAGTAACTGGTAGAGTGGTTGTGTGCTTTAATAATAAAGCAATTAGAGGTATTTAAGTTTCATTTAGAAAAAAAAAGTCAAGTCAAGGTCAAGAGAAAGGATTGGAACAGAATTTTTCTGTTCCCTATTGTTTTTTGATTTTCACTTTGTACCTTCTTCTTTGAATTCTTTTATAATAGTTAGCATATTGGCAAATAATTCTTCGTGGCCTTGGTAATGGAATTCACTCAGTTCTAGATATAAGGCATTATATTGAAAGGACAATCAAATTTGGGTGTAAATATTTTTATAAGTTGATTTTTTCTTTCCTTTTTTTTTCTTAGGTGCGTGTTTACAAAGAGCCATCACTCATAATTCCTAAAACTCCGGAATTGTGCATCATGGGATTTTGAACAATGTATGCGATATGTGTCTTGACTAAGGTGAGTACCATGGTTTCACTTTCATATCCTTGACAAATTTTTTTATTAACACCACTTGATAGTTTCATCCTCTTGAGTACTTGTCATGGTCTCTAGTGACTATTGTAGAAGTAAAGAAAAGTTGTTCACCTAAAAAAATGGTTCTTATTAAACAATTTTATAAGACAAATATTGACTCGGCTAAGTTTTCATGGCCCGATGGATTGGCCAAGTCAATGCAAAACTTGGCCGATTTTTATATAGGACCAATGCATAGTATGAATCAGCGGAGTGGTTGCAGGTTTGGAGATGTTGGCTTCGGGGTCTCTTTTGTTTACATATATGGGGCTGGTGCTTTTTCAAGATGAGGAGTGGCTCGAGCTGTTGGTGAGGATCATATGATATGGTGATGGAAAATAAACACGAAGCTTTCAATATTTTTCTGATATGGTGTTTTACTATTTCTTTTAAGACTTTATGATTGAAAATGTGTTGTGGGCTCACTGTCTTTCCCGAAAATGGCAACAATGAACTGCACAATATACTTGGTTTTGGTTTATTTGAGTTAATATATGTCATGTCATGTTCCTTGCTCACAATCCTTTGATTCGAGAATGAAATTTTCAAAACTTATACCTTGAACTGCACAATATACTTGGTTTTTTTCTTTTCTTTGGGTGTAAGAGCATTTATGGAGATATTGGATAAGTCATATGTGAAAAGCAAGTTGGCTTTGGGACCTACAATAAACGTGCATCACTGGGACTTATAATAAACGTGCCACTGTAAAGAAAACACCACAACTAGACAATTTTAGTAGTTGGTGGGACCCACACATTAGCAGGTGAATGGTAAATGATACCTTTTATTGTGAATCACCCCTAGACGCTCCTATCACCAAAAAAAGAAAAAAAAAACCTTTTTTCTTTTCCAGTAAAAACTAGACTAAGGATTATTTCCTTTTCCTCTTCCTATCACCAAAAAAAGAAAAAAAAAGTATTAAAAAGGAAAAAAAAAAATAACTCCAAAAACCTTATTTATTTTCCATAAAACTAAAAATTTTCAATTACGACTTTGAGATTGGCAATGGGAAAACCTAATGTGTATGTTGTGTTCTAAGTGTTTTGTTATTGTATTGAGTCAATACTAGTCGAGACTTGGACTCACTCGGCTTAGTGTATGTCAGGTTTCGTTTTTGTAATTTTGAATGAATTTTATACTCTATATGTAAACATATTAGACTCCATTTGGTCGTCACAAACCAAATGGAGGCTAAGCCCCTTTTTAACTCCGCCAATGCAACTCCTTGCATTGCCGGTCCTAAGCCCGAGTAAAGGAGGGAGAATGGGCATCAAGGTGAGTTGTATGCAGGCTCATGTGTTTTTAGTTTACTGGCTTCTTCTATTATCATTTGAGGACCTCAAAGGCCCAACTAACTTGAGATTTTTATATGCAGGCTCATGTATTTTTAGCCCCACAGATCAATATTGCCACTACAAGGTTCATATTGAAATGGTAAAGTTTTTAACTATTTATTTTATCTTTGAAATTGTTATTTTTTCATTCATATAATTTTTTTGCTCTTTCAATGCAGCTAGGTACAACATTGGTGCAGTTATCTTGCTCTGGGCACCTATAGTCTTGGTATGTCTCATCCATTATTTGTGCAACTAATGTCTTAGAATGTTTTACAATCTTTAAAATCTTTATATGTAAATTTGTGCCCATTTGCATTGTCGGAGAAACTAAAAAATTTACTCATTCTCAGATTGCAATGTGGAATATGCATCCATTATTCAAAGAAAGGGCGACATTCCAAGCACTCACACTTTCTCTCCTTGCTAGCTAAATTGGTGAGTCTTCTTTCCTTCATACTATATGATTCATTGAAGAAGTGGCCTGGCCATTTGGATAGGCCCATGTTTATATATTATCATGAAATTGATGAAGTAGATCCGGATGTGCGTCGGAACTATCCGGATGTGGAGCGGGGGTCCTTGGAAGGTGAGAACCGCTGTTATGACCATGATGAAGCTGTCCATTTCCTATGGACAGCATTAGAGGGGCCTGACCATTTAGACAGGCCGTGTTTATGTATTTGCTCGAAATTATTGGAGAAGACCCAGATGTGCGTCGGAGCTATCCGGATGAGCGGGGGTCCCTGGAAGGTGGGAACCGCTGTTATAATCATGATGAAGCTGTCCATTTCCTATGGACAGCATTGGAGGGGCCTGGCCATTTGGACAGGCCGTGTTTATGTATTTGCTCGAAATTAATGGAGCAGACCCGGATGTGCGTCGGAGCTATCCGGATGAGCAGGGGTCCCTGGAAGGTGGGAACCGCTGTTATGACTATGATGAAGCCGTCCATTTCCTATGGACAACATTGGAAGGGCTGCCATTTGGACAGGCCATTTTTATATCTGTATTTGCAGGGACCACACCCTTAACCTAAACCTAAACTTGAAAAGCCAAACCTAAACCTGATCCCAAACCCGAACCCGATTTCCTAAACCAAAACCTTAAACTATTCTCAATTCCCTAAATCTATAACCTAAACCTAAAACTTAAACCTAAACCTAAACTAAAACCTATAACCTTAACCTAAACCAAAACCTATAACCTAAACCTTAACCTAAATGTATTCTCAAATCCCTAAACATAAACCTACACCTAATCCTAATCTCAACTCCCTAACCTAAACCTAAACCTAAACTTGAAAACCCAAACCTAAAGCCGATCTTGAACCCGAACCCGATTTCCTAAACCTAAACCTTAACCTATTCTCACCCCCTAAACCTTTACCTAAATGTATTCTCAAATCCGTAAACCTAAACCTACACCTAATCCTAATCTCAACTCTCTAACCTAAACCTAAACATAAACTTGAAAACCCAAACCTAAAGCCGATCCCGAACCCGAACCCAATTTCCTAAACCTAAACCTTAAACTATTCTCAATTCCTAAATCTATAACCTAAACCTAAAACTTAAACCTCAACCTAAACCAAAACCTATAACCTTAACCTAAACCAAAACCTCGTAACCTAAACCTTAACCTAAATGTATTCTCAAATCCCTAAACCTAAACCTACACCTAATCCTAATCTCAACTCCCTAACCTAAACCGGATCCTAAACTTGAAAACCCAAACATAAAGCCGATCCCAAACCCGAACCCAATTTCCTAAACCTAAACCTTAAATTATTCTCAATTCCCTAAATCTATAACCTAAGCCTAAAACTTAAACCTAAAAATAAACCAAAACCTATAACCTAAACCTTAACCTAAACCAAAACCTATAACCTAAACCTTAACCAAAATGTATTCTCAAATCCCTAAACCTAAACCTACACCTAATCCTAATCTCAACTCCCTAACCTAAACCGGATCCTAAACTTGAAAACCCAAACCTAAAGCCGATCCCGAACCCGAACCCGATTTCCTAAACCTAAACCTTAAACTATTCTCAATTCCCTAAATCTATAACCTAAATCTAACTTAAACCTAAACCTAAACCAAAACCTATAACATTAACCTAAACCAAAACCTATAACCTAAACCTTAACCTAAATGTATTCTCAAATCCCTAAACCTAAACCTACACCTAATCCTAATCTCAACTCCCTAACCTAAACTGGATCCTAAACTTGAAAAACCCAAACCTAAAGCCGATCCCGAACCCGAACCCGATTTCTAAACCTAAACCTTAAACTATTCTCAATTCCCTAAATCTATAACCTAAACCTAAAACTTAAACCTAAACCTAAACCAAAACCTATAACCTTAACTTAAACCAAAACCTATAACCTAAACCTTAACCTAAATGTATTCTCAAATCCCTAAACATAAACCTACACCTAATCCTAATCTCAACTCCCTAACCTAAACCTAAACCTAAACTTGAAAACCCAAACCTCAACCCGATCCCGAACCCGAACCCGATTTCATAAACCTAAACCTTAACCTATTCTCAATTCCCTAAACCTTAACCTAAATTTATTCACAAATCCCTAAACCTAAACCTACACCTAATCCTAATCTCAACTCTCTAACCTAAACCTAAACTTGAAAACCCAAACCTAAAGTCGATCCCGAACCCGAACCCGATTTCCTAAACCTAAACCTTAAACTATTCTCAATTCCCTAAATCTATAACCTAAACCTAAAACTTAAACCTAAACCTAAACCAAAACCTATAACCTTAACCTAAACCAAAACCTTTAACCTAAACCTTAACCTAAATGTATTCTCAAATCCCTAAACCTAAACTTACACCTAATCCTAATCTCAACTCCCTAACCTAAACCTAAACCTAAACTTAAAACCCCAAACCTAAACCCGATCCCGAACCCGAATCCGATTTCTTAAACCTAAACCTTAACCTATTCTCAATTCCCTAAACCTTAACCTACATGTATTCTCAAATCCCTAAAACCTAAACCTACACCTAATCCTAATCTCAACTCTCTAACCTAAACCTAAACCTAAACCTGATCCTGAACACGAACCCGATTTCCTAAACCTATACCTTAACCTATTCTCAATTCCCTAAACCTTAACCTAAATGTATTCTCAAATTCCTAAACGCAAACCTACACCTAATCCTAATGTCAACTTCCTAACCTAAACCTAAACCTAAACCTAAACTTGAAAACCCAAACCTAAACCTGATCCTGAACCTGAACCCGATTTCCTAAACCTATAAACTAAACCTTAACCTATAACTTATAACCTAAACTTATAACCGATAACCTAACCTATGGATTTTGCTATAGTTTAGAAGATTTGTAGGTACATTTTTTATTTCTTTATATATAATTATTTTTTTCCAGCTCTTTTTTTTTTGGTCTTTCTTCCTTTTGAGATGTGTACAAAGGCATGCTTGTTTGATTGTGTCTACAATTGTTGTTTTATACAAGCTGACAAGCTAATGGATGATGAAATTCATTTTCTCAAGGGAAGGGTTTTGAAACTTGAAAGTGATCTTGTGTCGAAGTCTACAGAAGTTACTTATGTAGTTTCAAGGAAAGAAGAAGCTCTATCTTCTGTGTTTGCTGAACTTGACCGTCTGAAGAAAGAAAATTCTGTAAAAGCGCGAGCATTATTTAATGCATGAGGGCACGCCTTAGTTATAATTCTTATGATGGGTTGAGCAAAGTGAAGTATTGTTTATTTAGAAATGTGAATGTAGGATGCATTGTAGATTTGATTGCTATTGTAATAAATGCATCATTTTTTTTCTCTGATTACATTAGGCTTAGATGAGTTATCAATCATAGCAGGTTTTTGCAATGGAAACAGGGAAAATAGCTATGAAATATAATCCATAGCAAAGCTACAGCTTTTCACCATAGCTATTACTATCTATAGCTACGGATTATATCCGTAGCTATTGGTATCTGTTTCGACAAGGAAACAAATGTATTTAATTTAGGAGAATTATCTTATTCAAACATAACAATGGAATAATTATAAAGACAATCATCATATTTATTGATTCTGAATTCATTTGCATCCTCTGGTATCCCTTGATTCTAAGATAGTTTGCAAAGAACTTATTACAATGTTAATTATTATAGCTAAATATAATTTTTAGCAGCATAACGGCAATGATCTCAATCATCTCCAATGACTTAAGAGGAATAGACAAGTCGATCAACAGTCTTCAAGAGAACGAAGATTCCGGCAGCATTTCGGTACTATTTTGGTCATCTCCTGAAACTTAGGAGGAATACGTCTCTTCGTCGATGATTCTTCCTTTCTCTTGATTAAGAAGAACTTGAAGCTTTGAGGACTCCAATCATTCCGACAGCATTTCAGCCCATTGCTGTTAAAAACTGCCAAGCAATAGGTTTGCGCGGGTCCGCGCAAACGATATGCTTTGCGCGGGTCCGCGTAAACTATAAAAGCACTCTGCTGCCTTGCGCGTACTGGCGCAAACTTTCAGGAGTCCAATACTCCTTTGCGCATGGTCGCGCAAAGTGCAGGAGTCCAATACTCCGCACCTTCTATCTTCTCTTTCGTCTTTTCTTCACTTCTGAAATCTTCGAACCCCTTTTTAGAGAAGGAACGGGGTATTTATAGACATTTTCACCAGTGGAAATCTCAGATCTGGTCGATGTGGGACAAAATATCATCCACCTTTTTATTTCGCCATTATGGACTTTGCGCGGACACGTGCAAACGATATGCTTTGCGCGGTCTCGCGCAAACCGTCAATCCCGCGCAAACTATCTCTTGTTCAATCTCTTCACTTTGCGCGATCCGGCGCAATTCTTTCACTTTGCGCGACCCCGCGCAAAGTAGTCTTTAATTTGAGATTTCTTGATTCTTCAATCTGCTTTCTTGATCTTTCTCTTCTTCACTTCTTTGCTTATTTTTATGCCTCAACAGATGCCCCCTTGATCCGTTCTTTGTTATTTTTGTTTTTTCAAAAAAAAAACAAAGGAAAGGATCAAATCTCTCCTTTTATAAGGTTTGCGCGATCCCGCGCAAAGCTCCGGTCGAGTATCGTACTCGGTCAAAAAATACTATAAATAGTCCAACGACTTAGTCATTTTCACGAACTGCTCGCTGCTAGAATTTTGCTCTGGCGATTTTATTTCGCGCAAACCTCCCACTTTGCGCGACCCCGCGCAAACTGTTTCACTTTGCGTGATGTCCTTCTGAACTTTGAAATTTCCGCGCAAACTTTATACTTTGCGCGACCTCGCGCAAAGTACTCTGTACTAAATCAATTCCTTTGAAACTTTTTTCAACACTTAGCCATTTTTCTTCTTTCTTCATTTCTTACTCTGTCACCTATCTTCCTTCCTCTATCTTTCTTCATGGCTCGTATCAAACAAACAGCCCGTCTTGTGTCTCCTTCCGACTTGCCTTCTTCTGATCAACCACCTGCTAAAAGAACAAAGACAACTTCTAGAAATCCAGCTTATTTCAAAGAACCCGTTCTCCCCACTTTTGATTTTTCTGATCGCATTAAGTCTTTACCCTCGCCTATTCATAGATCCATCTCTTTGGGAGATATTAAATGTCCGCCAAAACATGGAAGAGAATATGACTGGGATGAATAGCTCAAGACCACAGCCCACATTCGTACTGATAGTGAGAGACCACCTCTCCGCGAAGATACTCCTCCTGCTTCTCGCTCGAAGAAAACTCGCCGCAATAAGGCGAAAGAATTTGCAGAAAAGATCAAAGAACATAAGAAAAAGCGGCTTCAGAACTCGTGGGACTCAGTGCGAGTTGTCGAAGGTGTCATGAAATTTGACAACCCTCATGCAGAAGGCATGACAATTATTCCTATCAAGGTATATCGCCATCAGTCTATGCCAGACTGCGAATCCAAAGATTGTGTCCATGGCGAGAGGCTGATGTATACCGAATCATGGGCCTCAAGAGAGCCTCGAATCTTAGAAGGAACCATTCAAGCTCAGAAGCCGCGACAGAAGATAGGAGAAGCTCGTCCCATGATCTTCTTAACTCCCTTCCACAGTCCTCATGATCTCTTTCCTTCTCATTTCTACGAGACGGTGCGACAGCGCTTCAGAGATCGAGAACAACTCTGGGGCCAGGCAGAATTTCGCATTAAGGGCTTGTTAACTGCTCGTCGCTACTATTCTGAATGGGCGGAAGCTATCTTGCTGAAGCATACGAGCACTCTTGCAAAGATAGGCCTTTATGATGCAATAGAAGTAACCTCAAAATACTTCTATCGGGAACCCAATGTTCTAAAAGGCTTCCTTGAATACTGGTCGCCTACAACCAACTCCTTCCATCTTCCTTATGGCGAAATGAGCATATCTCTTTGGGACCTTCATCGTATAGCTGGTCTCACAATAACAGGCAAATTCTATGATGAATTTATTCCGACAAACAGAGAATTGGCTTTTGTGTCTTCTCCAGACCGCAAGCCTTCTATCTCTGAGACTACTATAGAGCTGTTCAACGAGATGGGCAAATTTCCAAACTTCCACAAAATTCCCCCTCTGCAATGGCTGGCTCATTTCTCTAGGGGTCTCAGGTATTTACCAATCTGATCATTATTCTCTTTCTTTATATTCTTATTATTTAGCCATTCCCGTATATTAACCTCCTTCATTTTTCTTTGAAGGTTTCGTGACTGCCGCTCGAAAGAATTAACTAAGCTTCGAGATGCAATAAGAGGAAAGCCAGAATATAGCCCTTTCGGAGAACTTGCAGCATTCTTGGCTTACTGGCTAAGCTTGGTCGTATTGCCCAGCTCCAAGTGGGCAGATGCTGTTCGTCCCACTGTCTTTGTTGTAGCTGGTGCTTTAGCGGAGGGCCATAAATATTCTCTTGCTCCTCCTGTATTATGTTCTATCTACAGGGCCCTTGGAGAAATAGCTATCCACATAAAAGACCCGACTCTGGGAGCTTCATCTGCACATACTTCTTGGCATTATTTTACAGGGTGGCTTGGAGTTTATTTCCCTTGGACTTTCGAAGCTTCGGAGCAAGCATATTCTCATCCTTCTCATCTTCCACTCTGGTTCTTTCAGCAAAGAGCAATGGCTAGAAGAGCATATGAGTGGGTTGCAAATAAGATTCGAGATGATGATCAGATAAACTTCTTTCAGTTCCGCCTTTATCGCTATACCGCAGACACAGACATGGTGGACAACGAAACTCTTACTGCAGAGAGAGCTTTCTTCTTTTCTATTCGCTCATGCAGTTTACCTCTGCGGGAAGGGACAGAATTCTGGAGAGAACCTTACTACCCCAGTCGCTTTGCTCGTCAATTTGGTTATGATCAAACTGTGCCACAAGACTGCGGGTTGGTTACCAGAAAAATGCGCTGTTATGGAACTGGTCCTCTTAACTGGGCCATGATATGGAAACAATTGCTGAATGGCTGCGTTGGCTCCCTCTTCATAATTCCAGGCTGTGATCGCATAGTCCGTACATCATATAGCTGGATGCGATGGTGGGATCACCAATCATACCTGGTCAATAAATGCTTGCCAGTAGATTCTTCTATCTTTCTTCATCCTCCCAGGCTGAAGGGCAGAAATTTAGAGAGCGGAATTGGCTATATTCCGGAGAAGAGCCACGCATCTCATCCTGGAGAGATTTGCAGAAAGATATCATTGGAAGATCCCATCCGTGAAATCAAGCCCATCAACACTTTGGATGGCTGGTTTGCCCACGGAGATCTGAGAGAATTTGAGAAATCTCGTCGGGATTCTTCAAACCAGGCTGCAGATAATGCTGAAGGTACATCTTCTCCAATTCCTGTAGAGACTGCAGTGGTTCAAGAAGGACCGGCTATTGGTACTTCCACATCTCCTTCACAGCCCCTTGGTCCTAGTCCATCTTCTCCGATGACTAGATCAAGAACGCGTTTGCAATCATCATCCCCTATTCCTCCAGAAAGAACTCGACCAGCCTCTGCTTCCCCTATAGTCCAAGAACCTGCATCGGAGAGCAGCCAACCCGTTTCTTATAAAGGGAAGCAGGTTATCATTGAAGAAGTTGACGAAGAAATTTTGGAAGATGAAAGTTCAACTTCATCATCAAGTACAACTGAATCTTCGCAAGATGAAGATAGCGGAGATAGTGATAATGGTGAAGATAAAGATGATGACTTTGAAGAAGGTGAAGTTGATATTGGCGAAGAAGAGGAAACAACTGCGAAAGAAGTTGAGATAGAATCTTCCCCTGCAACTGCTAAGACTCCTTCTAGCATTAATGTTCCTGCTAAATCTCCTGCAGCTGAGGAAGATGAAGAAGAGCCTTTAGATTATGGAGAATATGGGTATTCACCAGGTAAAGGAAAATTTCGTATACATAGTTTAATTTATATTTTAACAACTATTATTTATCTAAAATCATTGTGTCTCCCTTTTTAGGTGCTCATGTTGCAGAAATAGGTGCTATCTCTTCAGTGAACCCTCTTGCGGTATCTTCACCAAGAGCACCTGTAATTTCATTGGTAGTACAGAGAGTAGTGGCTCGTGAAATTATATTTCCTACAGAAACTACTGACTTGCCAACTCCGGCTACCAGAGATTCCAGTACAGAAGCTAGAGCACCATCTTTTGCTGATATGGTGGGACTTGGTCCTTCCATAGCTCAAAGAACTTCTCCTTCTGTTAGTCGTATTCCAGCGACAGGTATATATATATACACTGTTTATCTTTACTCAAGACTATATATATTTCATAATAATATATTGAATATCCTTCTTCTTTTACTATAGGAACTCATCCCTGCAGTGGTGCGGCTAGTTCTGATTCGGTAGCCACTACTTCTGAACTATCATCCTTTGCGAAGATCCCTGTTCACAAAATGCTTATGGTGAAACATTCTCTGTTAGCAATAATCCATATCTTTAGAAATCCTGATCAATGGTTGGACTTGGATGTTGCTATAGAAATTTTGGAAAGCTCTGCCAAGATGGCCAGAATCAACATATCTCCTTTGCGGGATTCACTCCTCAAATTTCGTGATTCCGTAATTTCTTTGGCGTCGGTAGAGAATGTTACAATTGCTCCTGAGATTTTAGAGTGTAGAAGGCAGTTGGCTTCATCACAAGAACAAGCCCTTCTGACAGCTTCATCAATTTCTAAACTTGAACAAGAGCATATAATTCTTCAGGATCAATTAAAGATTCATGTTGATGAAAGCAAGACTATTCAAGACCGCATTGCAATTTTAAAGGAAGAAATCTCTCAGCTGGAGAGGAAGAACCATGAACAGGTTTTAATCATTCAGGATGTTGAAGAGAAGATACGGGTGAATGCTCAATCTATTGATGTTGAAAAATCCGCACAACTTCAAGGTAAAGAAATGATTGCTTCTTTAGAGAATAAGCTTGCTGGCGTTCCTGATCATGCGAGACTTATTTTTGAAGAAAAATCTAGACATGATGCAGCTCAGGAACAATTGAAAGAAGATTTGCTCAGATATTCAGAAGCAATGGGGATTACAGAGGATCTTTGAATCATGTAATTTTAAACATGTGATATTTGCTTTCGTGTTTCTTGAATGTAGTTTATCATATATCTCATGATAGTATTTTGGAATGTTTATGATAGTATTTTTCTATCTTGCATTTTGATGATATTTATACTAATATTATCAAATTATATTTATACTTTATATAATAATTTCATTATATATTATATATTATTTTTTTAATAATTTCATTACATCTTTTTTTTTTTTTTAATTTCTAAACCTTTTATGCTTTGTTAGTTCAGGATTCTCTAGGTGAATATTTAAATTGGCATTAAGTTTCAATTCAATTAGCCACACGCAGTTTATGCTCATGAGTAGTGGAGCGTGCGCACACACACAGTTTAAGCTCATGAGTAGTGGAGCATTTATGGGTCTTATGTGATGGCCACTGTAACTCTCTAGAGTTCGCTTTTGGGCTTCTCACTGCCTTGAGCTCACGGTCACGGTCCATCAGAGGGGCCCATTGACGCTACCGGACGGTGAACTGTTGGATTTACGCACAGGGTTGGCCACGGTAACTCTCTAGAGTTCGCAGGGCTCGCAAGGCTACCTTTGGGCACCAAATCTAGGGTCGCCAGTCCATCAATGAGTAGGTTTAAGCCCTTCCTCACGAGTTACTACTGAAATCAAACCCTAGACCTGGAGGGTCTGACGCACGGTTGGCATAAAGCTTGCACTGCGGCCCCTGTTTTCTTCGTCTGTAAGGTCGAGCCCATTCACGGGAGGGCATTTTCATCCGTTCCCCGTGGCGCTACCGGAAGCTATACAGACGACATGGGAATTACGGTGACTAGTCTTCACGGATTTATGGCCTTTTAGGCTTTGAATCCTTGACTTCGTCAGCTACCCGCATGGGTGCGCACAATGGTTTTCGCGGGCTTTTTAGGGCCACTGACTCCTCGCCGCTGCCCGAATGGCGATCTTCATGGGTCTTACGTATAGTTGGCCAGCTCTTTTAGAGCTTGATCCTTTGAGAGCATTTTTTTTTTCCGAGCTTGATCTTTTTGATTTGGCTCAATTTGGCTCTTTTAGGATTTGGCTTGGCTATACTGCCTCTTTGATTGATATTGATATATCTTTGCTTTTGATAATATCTTCAAGAAAATCCATGCCTTGTAAGGCAATAATATATATATGATCATCATCATTTGCAAATATAGTAGATATTTCCGAAATATCTTCAAGAAGACCCATGCCTTGTAAGGCAATATAATTCTCAGCTTAGATAATATCTTCAAGAGAATCTTCAAGAATTTTGTGCCTTGTAAGGCAATATAACTTTGTCAATATCTTCAAGAAAATCAAGAGAATTTGTGCCTTGTAAGGCAATATAACTTTGTCAATATCTTCAAGAGAATCTTCAAGATGATATTAACTTTGTCAATCTTATTTGATGATGATGATCATATATATATTTTCCAGATTTGCTGCTTTGATAATTGATGTGCTTGTGAATTTCTTCTTTATAGCTTCTTTTGTTGACATATAGACATGATTTTATTCATCTTTGCCCCCTTTTGATACAGAATCATTATGCCGATAATATTCTGGGTCAAAATCCACATGTCTATCTTTAAGGATAGTATCTTTTGATGAAACGGGCGTTGACAAGTATGCTGATACCCTGTCCTTCTTGATTTGTGATTCTATATGCCCCATTGGAGTATACTTCTTTCACCACATATGGACCGTCCCATTTAGGCTCGAACTTGCCCCCTGTCCGGCGAGTGACCATTATAGGTCTTTTCAACATTAACACCATATCCCCTTTTTTGAAAGAACGGTATTTAACCTGTTTATCAAATGCAGCCGATATTCTGGCCTGATATGATTGCAACCGCTGCTGAGCTGCAAGACGTTTCTCATCGAGTAAGTCTAATTCTTTCAGCCTTATTTTTGCATTTTCATCATCTGTTATAGACTGATGCACTGCTACCCTGAGTGATGCCACTTGTATTTCAATTGGGATAACTGCCTCCATACCATAGATTAATGAATACGGTGTCGCCCCTGTTGCTGTACGATGGGTGGTTCTGTAGGCCCATAATGCTTCTTGTAACTTTTCATCCCAATCGCGTTTATTGCCTGTCACCGTTTTTTTCATTATCTTGACAATCGTTTTGTTAAACGCCTCTGCTAATCCATTGGCTGGAGGATAATAAGGTGTTGAAAAAGAATGTTGGATGCCGAACTTCTGACATAACTTTTCCATGCCTCTGTTTTTAAAAGGGGTGCCATTATCAGTGATGATCTTCTTTGGAATACCATGACGGTATATTATAGCATGCTGGATAAAATTGACCACGTCTTTCTCTCTAACACTATGCAAGGCGACTGCTTCGGTCCATTTGGAAAAATAATCTGTTGCTGCCAGAATATACTGTTTTCCTTTAGACGAAGGGGGATTTATGGGACCAATTACGTCGAGTCCCCAGGCTGAGAAAGACTAAGAAGCAACAGACTAATGTAATTCTTCCGGAGGAACATGTATTATATCTCTGTGTATTTGACATTCATGACATCGCTTTGCATATTCTATCGCATCTTTAAACATAGTAGGCCAATAATAACCCATTCGATGCACTCTATGGCATAAATTCCGGCCAGCTTGATGTGCTCCACATTCACCTGAATGTACTTCCCGCAGCATTTGGTTTACTTCTTGCTTGTCCAAGCACCTTAACAGCATTCCATTATAAGATTTTCTATATAATACTTCGCTGCATATAACAAATTTTCCTTATCGCTGCTTAATCTGCTGTCTTTGTGCATTATCTTCTGGCAAGATATTATATTTGAGATAATCAACAAAAGGCTGACGCCAATCATTCATTGTTACCTCCAAACAGGATATAGGCAATATTTCAATGGTTTCTTCGATAACTTCTGCAGATGGCAGAAATCTTCTTTCTTCTATAGTTACCTGAAGAGGACTTCGGTTTGTGCAAGATAAAGCCGCTGCTAAACTGGCTAAAGCATCTGCTTTTGCATTCTCCGACCGCGGTATGTGTTTAATTTCCACATAACAGAACTGTTCAAGCAATTGTTGTGCCTTCCGATAATAAGGCAAAAGTTCTTCTTTCCTTACTTCAAATTCTGTTGTTAATTGATTTACAATCAATTTAGAATCTCCGAAGATATGCAATGATTTTATTTTCATTTGCTGTGCTATTTCCATTCCGATGATAAGAGCTCTGTATTCAGCTTCATTGTTTGTGCACGCGATACCCAACGTGAAAGAGTATGGTAATAAATCGCCCTGAGGCGTAATGAATATCACTCCTACCCCCGCTCCCGATATTCGAGCAGCACCATCAAAATACATCTGCCAAAGATTCTGAGATTCAGCCAACATAACCTGTTCATCTGGGAATTCATCATTGATTTCTTCATTTTCTGCTATAGGATGTGCTGCGAGAAAGTCTGCCATAGCTTGTCCTTTCACTGCTTTCGCAGGCTTATACGAAATAGTATATTCTGATAACAACAGCATCCACTTGGCTAGTCTTCCCGATAACATTGGCCTGGTCATCAAGAATTTTATCGGATCTGCTCTTGAGATCAGAGTTATATCATGGGAGAGACAATAATGCCTCAACTTTTGCACAGCGAATACCAACGCCAAACATTCTTTTTCAATCGGAGAATAATTGGATTCTGCCCCCATCAGTGTTCGGCTTAGATAATAAAGAGCAGTCTCTTTTCCGGCTTCATTTACCTGTGCCAACAAAGCACCCAAAGAATTTGTAGCGGCAGATGTATATAAGATAAGTGGCTTACCTTTCACTGGAGCTGTTAACACCGGCGGCTGTTTTAATAATTCTTTAATTGAGTCAAAGGCATTTTGACAGGCGTGATCCCATACGAATTCCGTATCTTTCTTCATTAACCGTGAAAATGGCTGACACCTTCCTGCAAGGTTCGAAATGAAGCGACGAATATATGCCAATTTTCCTTGTAAGCTTTTTAATTCCTTCAACGTTGTTGGTGGCGGCATATTTTGAATAGCTTTAACTTTTTCTGGATCAATTTCGATTCCTCTGTGCCGTACAACAAAGCCGAGGAATTTACCGGAAGACACTCCAAATGCACATTTAGCCGGATTCATCTTTAATTGCTTCTTTCTAAGTCGTCGGAAGACTGATGCTAAATGTTCGTGGTGCTCTTGATGATCTCCAGATCTGACTACCAAGTCATCAACATAGCATTCGACATGTTTATGCATCATATCTTGAAAGATATTTTTCATTACCCTTTGATATGTTGCCCCAGCATTTTTGAGACCGAAAGGCATAACTTTATAACAGTAAATTCCAAGCGGCGTTCTGAAGGCCGTCACCTCTTCATCTTCAGGCGCCATCCTGATTTGATTATAGCCTGCATATCCGTCCATAAAGGACATGATAGCATACTGAGTAGTGCTATCAATTAGTAACTCATTATCGGAGAGGGAAATCGTCCTTTGGACAAGCTTCATTCAGATCTCGAAGTCAATACATACTCTAATCATCCATTCTTCTTTTCACCTAAACAATGTTTGATATCCATTTGGGATACTTAACTTCTCTGATGAACCCAACCTTTATTAATTTATTTACTTCCTTTTCGATTAACGGAATTAGGTCTGGGTGAAATCGCCTTTGTGCTTGCTTTACTGGTTTCTTTTCTTTGGAAATATTTAATCGATGCATTGCTACAGAGGGTTCCAGTCCCGACATTTCTTCATATGTCCAAGTGAAGACATCTTTATTTGCTTTGAGAAGTTAGCCATATTTCTCAGTTTCCTGATCTGAAAGGCTAACGCTGATGAATGTGTTCCTTGGCTCTTCTGCTGTTCCCAAATTTATTTCTCACAGGCCATCTATCGTCGGCTGCCCCCCGTCTTCTATTTGCCTTGGAGCGGTTTCAGGATATTCAACTACCTTAGTATCTTGTGCAGCTGAAGTCATGTTAATTGATACCATGTTTATTGCTGATTCTACTCCCAATCCTTGGAATTTTCTTCGCTTTTCTTGATTAACCCCGAGGGGGATTTGAATTCCTTTCCCATGATTCAGGCCAGTGGGTTTGTCACAATCAAAACCCATATTTCTCATGATTTTCTTGCTTGCTGCACTGTATTTTCTTAAATTCTGCGGTGCTAACTCTCCATGATATACATT
This sequence comes from Magnolia changhungtana, assembly GCA_030180095.1. Classification (NCBI taxonomy): domain Eukaryota; kingdom Viridiplantae; phylum Streptophyta; class Magnoliopsida; order Magnoliales; family Magnoliaceae; genus Magnolia; species Magnolia changhungtana. The sequence continues at coordinate 87,394 of JASAUF010000258.1, read as the reverse complement.
GCTTATATTTTCATTCTTCACTTCTGATGCAGCATGGAATTCTATTGGTTCTGGATATTTAGCACTGGCTTTGACTTGAAATGTTCTTGGAGCAGCTGCAAATGGCTTACATCTTTCAATATTGGGTAAGGGCATTGTGTAATTGGATTGTAAGACTTTCAGTTGTTCTGTCGACAACAATGTTAACGGTGGTTGTCCTGGTTGTCTTAAGCGCTTCGGTACAAAATAGAACTTCTTTCTTATTTCTGTTGTCCCAGAAGATTCTGCTATTTCTCCTTTATCTTTATTTATTCGGACATTTTTGAAGGCTCTCTTTTCATCATCATTTCCTACTTCTTCGGAGAAACATTTATAATAACTAGCATCCGCAAAGAATGACTCAGCTTCTATATAGGGTTTCGCATCGGCCATTACTTTACACTGTAATCCATCCTTACAATACTTGAAACATTGGTATAGAGTAGAAGGTATAATATTGTACTGATGTATCCACGGCCTTTCCAGGAGAAGATTATATGTCGTCACAGCATTTATAACATGACATACAACAGTAGTAATTAATTCTCCCACTTCTAATGTCACCGTAATTTCACCGAGCGCGCGTTGTCCATCTTGATTAAACCCCTGTATCATCATTCATTTGGCAACTCAACGAGCACAAAACCCAATTTAGTAATCATAGAGAGTGGTAAAAGATTCACTGCAGACCCATTATTTATCATAATCCGTTTTATCTTCCTTTCGCAAATGTACCCTTTTATCATCAGTGGCCTATTATGTTCCATTTCACCAATTAAGTCGTCATCAGAGAAAGATATTATTGGCAAACAATTCATCTTTTCATCCTTTCTTTCATTCTTCATTTCTGTCAGTAAGGCTTCTCTCACGCCGTGATCAGACAGTGCTTGAATCAAACTCTGCCGAAATTCTTCTAACAACTTGAGCACATCATAAATACTTAATCGTGCCGGTATATCTTTCAAGTGGCTAACTACATCATAAGCCACTTTTGTCTCTGCATCTCCATTTCTACTTTTATCCTCGATTACGTCTTTCGCCATTTTCTTTCCTTATGATTCCTGCCTTTTGCTTTGCAGGACTTGTTATCTGCTTCCCCGATCGCAACGTAATCATCGTTGCATCTCTTACCGACCTTCGATCTTCCTTCTCTTTCATTCCCCGAGTCTTTTCTTGAATTGACAATACATTTACTGTCGCCCTTGCATTCTTTTCTTTGCTTCCGCTGGTTATTATATCACCTCTATTTATCATTCGCTGTATGATGCATTTTAACGTATAACAATTTTCTGTCGGATGTCCTACTAGGTGATGATAACGGCAAAAGTTTCTTTCTCGAGTCCTTGTCACATCTTCAGGACGTTTTGGTTCTGGTAATTCTAGGGTACCTGCTTTTAACAATTGTTGCATCATAGGTACTACGTCCTCTTTATCAAACTCGAATCCTTCATGAGAATCGAGCATTCTGAGCTTTTTCCCACCGTATTTGTCTCTTGATTGATTCCAACCTTCTTTTCCTTCCGGCCTTTTATCTCTTGAGCCCCTTGCATCTTGATTCTTCTTATCCCGATCGATGGTGTTGACAGTTGTCTGCCAGGTATTCTTCTGACAGTTTCATGATGAAATGCCGGCATCTTGCGAGTCATCAGTTCCAATGCATGGGCTTTGGTAGCCAAATCACGAAAGGTTCCGATATCAGCGCTGGTGAGTCCAAACGCGATTCCTGTTTCCATAGAGTTCAGACACATTTTGACTTGTTCCTTTTCTTCCGGCAACTGCCTGCATGATGCCCCCAGTGTCTTCCATCTGTCTATGAATTTTTCGACTGGTTCTCCCTCTCGCTGCCGTACTGAAGCTAATTCTGTGATGCTAACATCGCGCTCTGACGAGAAGAAGTTTGACATGAAAGCATCTTGCATTTCTTCCCATGTGCGTATGGATCCTGGTGCTAAATTTGAATACCACCTGAAAGCTTTACTCGTCAATGATGACCCAAATAAGCGTAAACAGTATTGAGGTATCGTGGAAAAATTCTCCATGCTGGTGATGAAATGCATCAGGTGTTCTTCTGGTGATCCTTCCCCATTAAATTTCTGAAAATCTGGATGCTTAAAATTGGCTGGGAATGGAACATCCTCTACCTCTCTTGGGTAGGGTGTTCGGTATCTGAAATGACCGGTATTTGCGCGCTCCCTTTCTATTCTGACCGCTTCTTCGATGACTTGTCTTACGTCATCTTGTGTTATAGCTCTTGTCACCGGAACGGACCCTCGGGATCCTATCCCATGCGGACGGGAACCTTCAGGTTGGTTCTCTTGTCCATTTGTTGCTCCCATCATGGGTGGAGCCACTATTTGGGCTACATTATGTGCCAGAGTTGCCAGAGCTTCTCTGAGGTTCCGGCATTCATCCATTAGCACTCTTTGTGCCTCCGCCATTTGATCAACACGTTCTTCAGTAGTTGGTCTATTTCCTTGACCTGTCTCTACCATGTATACCGCGGCCTCTTGACTGTTCGTCGAAGCTGTTATTGGAGTAAAACGAGAGTATGTTGACGTAACAGGACTTGTAAAGAGGGGAGAAATTGGAGTCTCGTTTGATTCTTGTGTACTTCCCGTGCTTTTAACCGATTGAGGTGATACAGTTATAGGCGAACTTGTTTGAGGTGATACGGGCATCGGTGATCCTATCATCAGTGCTTTACCTTTCTGTGCTTCTGTCCATTTGGTCTTCGGGGCGACCAAAGTTGGAAAATCTTGTGACGAAATCATGGGAAATTTGCTTGTTCAGATAAATCGCCGGAGGAGCAAGCTCGGGTTTTCTTCTTGCTATGCTCCGCGTGATTGGTCCCTCAGCTCTTGGTGCAAACAATTTCGCTTTGTGATTTTTTAAGGTTTTTGCTTTCGTCTTTCTAGACAAGACCAAAGTCCAGTTCTCATCACTTTCTTGTGGTTGAGGTGAAATGGAAATGACTCCCGCTGTTACTTGAGTCATTTTGCGCCTGCTTGTAGTGCTTGCTTTCGTATGCTCAGGAGTTCGGCTTGGCGCATATTCAATTACGAACCCGGTAGCGATGAATCGGAAGTTCACTTTTCTCGCAATATTAGCCATTAGTAGTGTTGTGTGATTGAATTTAGGTACCTTCAATAAATAAAACATACCTGAAATTAGTACATGAAAGACGTAAACTATCTTGGAGATGAAGGGGAGGATGTTCCCACTGAGAGTCGCCATTTTGGCGTCTAATAGACGCCAAAAATAATGACGAGAATCTTACAACTTTCCCAATGTTAATGTTAAATAAGACAATTTTCCCCAGTGGAGTCTCCATTTTGTTTCGACAAGGAAACAAATGTATTTAATTTAGGAGAATTATCTTATTCAAACATAACAATGGAATAATTATAAAGACAATCATCATATTTATTGATTCTGAATTCATTTGCATCCTCTGGTATCCCTTGATTCTAAGATAGTTTGCAAAGAACTTATTACAAATGTCAATTATTATAGCTAAATATAATTTTTAGCAGCATAACGGCAATGATCTCAATCATCTCCAATGACTTAAGAGGAATAGACAAGTCGATCAACAGTCTTCAAGAGAACAAAGATTCCGGCAGCATTTCGGTACTATTTTGGCATCTCCTGAAACTTAGGAGGAATACGTCTCTTCGTCGATGATTCTTCCTTTCTCTTGATTAAGAAGAACTTGAAGCTTTGAGGACTCCAATCATTCCGACAAAGATTTCACCCATTCTTGTCATAAAAACTCAAGTAACAATAGGTTTGCGCGGGTCCGCGCAAACGATATGCTTTGCGCGGGTCCGCTCAAACTAGAAAAGCACTCTACTGCCTTGCGCGTACTTGCGCAAACTTTCAGGAGTCCGATACTCCTTTGCGCATGGTCGCGCAAAGTGCAGGAGTCCAATACTCCGCACCTTCTATCTTTTCTTTCATATTTTCTTCACTTCTGAAATCTTTGAACCCCTTTTTAGAGAAGGAACGGGGTATTTATAGACATTTTCACCAGTGGAAATCTCAGATCTGGTCGATGTGGGACAAAATATCATCCAACCTTTTTATTTCACCATTATGGACTTTGCGCGGACACGCGCAAACGATATGCTTTGCGCGGTCTCGCGCAAACCGTCAATCCCGCGCAAACTATCTCTTGTTCAATCTCTTCACTTTGCGCGATCCGGCGCAATTCTTTCACTTTGCGCGACCCCTCGCAAAGTAGTCTTTAATTTGAGATTTCTTGATTCTTCAATCTGCTTTCTTGATCTTTCTCTTCTTCACTTCTTTGCTTATTTTTATGCCTCAACAGTATCTATAGCTACGGACTATATCGGTAGCTTTTCGTATGTAGTGCTGCAAATACAGTAGATATTGGTATCTATTGCTACGGATTATATCTGTAGCTATTGGTATATATTGCTACGGATAAAATCCGTAGCTATTTCTGTATATGGCTACGGAAAATATCCGTAGCTAATTGTATCTATTGCTACGGAAAATATCCGTAGCTAATTGTATCTATTGCTACGGATATTGTCCGTAGCTAGACCTTTAGCTACCCCACCAATTGCGACGGACGTGACACGGACCAGATCCGTAGCAAAAGGGCTTTTGCTACGGATCTAGTCCGTAGCCTTTACCCATTTTTCTTGTAGTGAAATCTCGCGATCCAACAAAGACGCTCATAACTCCCTCGTTTGATGTCGGATTGGGTCAATTTTTGGTCATCTGAAAGGTACTTTAGTGTTCTTTCATTCCTGAATGGAATCCTCGTAATTCAAGACCATTTGGGCATCCGTAAGTGGGATCACAATCGTCGGTATTGAATTTCTCCTTCATCTTCTTGTCCAACAGTAACCTTCATAACTCTCTCTTCAGTGGTCAAATTTAGACTATTTTGAGCTCATTGGAATGGTAAGTTGACAAGCATCGAAATGAGACCAGAATTGAGCAATTTCAAGACTGTTCGATATCCCAAAAGCACGATGGAACTCTTCGATCATCATTTTACAATTTGGATTGTTAATCTTCCCAAATTGTGCGATCCAACGAAGACGCTCATAAATCCCTCGTTTGATTTCGGATTGGGTCGATTTTTGGTCATCTGAAAGGTACTTTAGTGCTCTTTCATTCTTGACTAGAATCATCGTATTCTGAGACCATTTAGGCATCGGTAAGTAGGATCGCAATTGTCGGTACTGAATTTCTCCTTCTTCTCCTTGTCCAACGGTAACCTTCATAAGTCTCTCTTCAGTGATCGAATTTAGACAATTTTGTGCTCATTGGAATGGTAACTTGACAACCATCTAAATGAAACCAAAATTGGGCAATTTTGAGACCGTTCGATATCCCAAAAGCACATTGGAACTGTTCGATCGTCATTTTGCAATTTGGATTGTTAATCTTTCCAAATCGTGCGATCCAACGAAGGCGCTCATAACTCCCTCGTTTGATGTCAGATTGGGTCAATTTTTGGTCATCTAAAAGGAAATTTAGTGCTCTTTCATTCCTGACTCGAATCGTCATATTCTGAGACCATTTGGGCATCCGTAAGTGGGATCGCAATCATCGGTACCAAATTTCTACTTCATCTCCTTGTCCAACAGTAACCTTCTTAACTCTCTATTCAGTGGTCGAATTTAGACAATTTTGAGCTCATTGGAATGGTTACTTGACAAGCTTCTAAATGAGACCATAATTGGGTAATTTTGAGAATGTTCGATATCCTAAAAGCATGTTGGAACTCTTCGATCGTCATTTTGCATTTTGGATTGTTAATCTTTCCAAATCGCGCAATCCAATGGAGACGCTCATGACTCTCTCGTTTGATGTTGGATTGGGTCAATTTTGGCTCATCTGAAAGGTACTTTAGCACTCTTTCATTCCTGAATGGAATCGTTATATTCCGAGACCATTTGGGCATCCGTAAGTGGGATCGCAATCGTCGGTACTATATTTCTCCTTCATCTCCTTATCCAACACTAACCTTCATAACTCTCTCTTCAGTGGTCGAATTTAGACTATTTTGAGCTCATTGGAATAGTAACTTGACAAGCTCTAAATGAGGCCAAAATTGGGTATTTTCGAGACCGTTCAATATCCCAAATGCACGTTGGAACTCTTCGATTGTCATTTTACAATTTGGATTGTTAATCTTTCCAAATCAAACGATCCAACGAAGACACTCATAACTCCGTCGTTTGATTTTGGACTGGGTCGATTTTTGGTCATTTGAAAGGTAGTTTTACGCTCTTTCATTCCTGACTGGAATCGTCATATTCCGACACCATTTTAGGCATCTGTAAGTGGGATCGCAGTCGTCAATATAGAATTTCTCCTTCTTTTCCTTGTCCAACAATAACCTTGATAACTCTCTCTTCAGTGGTTAAATTTAGACAATTTTGAGCACATTGGAATGGCAAATTTACAAGCTTCTAAATGAGACCAGAATTGGGTAATTTTGAGACCGTTCGATATCCCAAAAGCAAGTTGGAACTGTCTGATCATCATTTTGCAATTTGGATTGTTAATCTTTCCAAATCGCGCGATCCACCAGAGACGCTCATAACTCCCTCGTTTGATTTCGAATTGGGTGGATTTTTGGTCATCTGAAAGGTACTTTAGTGCTCTTTCATTCCTGAATGGAATCGTCATATTACGAGAACATTTGGGCATCCGTAAGTGGGATCGTAATTGTCAGTACTGAATTTCTCCTTCATCTCCTTGTCCAGCGATAACCTTCATAACTCTCTATTCATTGGTCGAATTTAGACAATTGTGAGTTCATTGAAATGGTTACTTGACAAGCTTCTAAATGAGACCAGAATTGGGAAATTTTAAGACCGTTCGATATCCCTAAAGTACATTGGAACTCTTCGATCGTCATTTTGCAATTTGTATTGTTAATCTTTCCAAATCACACGATCCAACGGAGACGCTCATAACTCCCTCATTTGATGTTGAATTCGGTCAATTTTTGGTCATCTGAAAGGTACTTTAGCGCTCTTTCATTCCTGAATGGAATCGTCGTATTCCGAGACCATTTGGATATCCGTAAGTGGGATCGCATTCATCGGTTCTGTTGAGGCACAAAAAATATCTTATTACAGTGGTCAGAGAATCCTATAGTGCTAATCTTCTCAAGGGGTAGTTTAGGTATTTCGGTAAAGTTCCATCTCAAGGGGTAGTTTAGGTATTTTGGTAAAGTTTCAGCTCCAGGGGTAGTTTAGGTGTTTTGGTAAAGTTCCATCTCCAAGGGTAGTTTAGGTATTTTGGTAAAGTTCCAGCTCAAAGGGTAGCCTAGGTATTTTGGTAGAATTGCAGCTCCAGGGGTATCAATTGAGGTATGAAAAAGTGATAAAAGGATTGAAGCAGAAGAAGATTGGAAAGCAAAGTACTAGAAAGAAGAATGAAAGAAGAAAGAGAAGTATCTCTGAGATGGTTTGCGCGGGACCACGCAAGCAATATCAGTTGCGCGGGTCCACACAACCAAAGATCAATTGCGCAGATCTGCACAATTGGTTTCAAGAGAAGATTTCCTTGAAATGGTTAAAGATTGACGCAAGGTGGGTCCCACGGCATCGAAATCGAGGCACCACACGTGCGAAGGTCTATAAATACCCCTTCCCCTCCCTCATTTGAGAGGATCGAAGATTTTGGAGTAGAAGAGGAGCAAAGAGGAAGATCAGAGGTAAGAGAGAAGGCAACGGATGTGGGTAGCGCGCCATGTAACCCACATCCATTACGCTTGTCCGCATAACTGACATACCTTTACCCGGGGCCGCGCAAACAAACTGACCTGCAGTCTGTAACAACAAAGGGCCGTCATGCTGCTGAAATGACTGAAGGCCGTCATGTTGCCGAAATGGTTGAAGTCTTCAAGTTCCTTCTGTTGAAGTGTAACGGAGAATATTCATCGGAAGAACAATTCCTCTTAAGCCCTAGGAGATGACCGAAGCAGGCATCGAAATACTTCCGAAATTTCAATATGGAAGACTTTGATTGATGTACTTTATTTTCAGAATCAAGAGAATTCTAGGATGTAAATGAACTCAGAATAAATGTGATCAATGTTCTCTCATTCTTTCTTTGTTAACATTATATAAATCCCCCAAGTTGAATGCATTTGTTTTCATTGAATAAATCCCCCAAATACGGAGTTGAAGGAAAGAATCACTGAAGTTGACCAAAGAGACCGTTGCAACAGTAGCAGTGCTGAAAGATAGTTCTCTAATTAAGTTGCTCAAAGACAAAGTCGTCACACCTGTCATAGAGATGTGTTTCGATGAAAAGATAACTTCATCTTCTCTAGTGAAGCATCCTGGCTAGGGACATTCCAGTCTTCTGTTCGAGCACCATCATTCCAGTCTTCTGTTCGAGCACCATCATTTCAGTCTTCTGTTCGAGCGCCCTCATTCCAGTCTTCTGTTCGAGCGCCATCATTTCAAAACTTTTGTTCGAGTACAATCAATCAAATCTTCCGTTCAAGCGTAATAGTTCAAATCTTCAGTTTGAGCATGAGCATTCAAATCTTCCGTTCGAACGTGATCATTCAAGTCTTTCATTTGAACGCGATCATTCGATCTTCTAGTCAAGAATGATTATCTAGTCTTCCATATAAACATGATCATCCAATCATCCTTCAGTTGCATTCATTCAAGTTCTTCGGGCAAAGGAAGATCGATCCTCCATTTGATTTCAGGAATCAATCAAAGAAGGATCGAAGGGGCAACTGTTGAGGCACAAAAAATATCTTAATACAGTGGTCAGAGAATCCCATAGTGTTGATCTTCTCAAGGGATAGTTTAGGTATTTTGGTAAAGTTCCAGCTCAAGGGGTAGTTTAGGTATTTTGGTAAAGTTCTAGCTCCAGGGGTAGTTTAGGTGTTTTGGTAAAGTTCCAGCTTCAGGGGTAGTTTAGGTATTTTGGTAAAGTTCCAGCTCAAAGGGTAGCCTAGGTATTTTGGTAGAATTTCAGCTCCAGGGGTATCATTTGAGGCATGAAAAGGAGATCAAAGGATTGAAGTAGAAGAAGATTGGAAAGTAAAGTACTAGAAAGAAGAATGAAATAAGAAACAGAAGTATCTCTGAGATGGTTTGCGCGGGACCGCGCAAACGATATCAGTTGCGTGGGTCCGCGCAACCAAAGATCAGTTGTGCAGGTCTGCGCAATTAGTTTCAAGAGAAGATTTCCTTGAAAGGGTTAAAGATTGATGCAAGGTGGGTCCCACGACATTAAAATCGAGGCACCACATGTGCGAAGGTCTATAAATACCCCTTCCCCTCCTTCATTTGAGAGGATCGAAGATTTTGGAGAATAAGAGGAGTAAAGAGGAAGATCGAAGGTAAGAGAGAAGGCAACGGATGTGGGTTGCGCGGGTCTGCGCAACCAACATACCTTTGCGGGAGGCCTCGCAAACAGACTGACCTGCAGTCTGTAACCGCAATGGGCTGTCATGCTGCTGAAATGGCTGAAGGCCGTCATGTTGCCGAAATGGTTGAAGTCTTCAAGTTCCTTCTGTTCAAGTGTAAAAGAGAATATGCATCGGAAGAACAATTCCTCCTAAGCCCTAAGAGATGACCGAAGCAGGCGTCGGAATACTGCCGAAATTTCAATATGGAAGACTTTGATTGATTGTACTTTATTTTCAGAATCAAGGGAATTCAAGGATGTAAATGAACTCAGAATAAATGTGATCAATGTTCTCTCATTCTTTCTTTGTTATCATTGAATAAATCCCCCAAGTTGAATGTATTTGTTTTCTTGTTGAAACAAAATGGCGACTCTGCTGGAGATTTATTATTCAATGGTAATTTAGAAGATATTTAGAGAACATTTATTACTTTTGGCATCTATATAGATGCCAAAATGGTGACTCTCAGTGGGAACATCCTCCCCTTCATCTTTGAAGATAAAGTACAATTTTATTTAATAAATTAACTAACGTTCTGTTATGAATGACAGGCGTATACCGTAACGACCTTTCTCCTGACTAACGTAGTTGTCTACTCTCATCCAACAGCACTCCTCCTGAAAGTATCAGAGAAGATCAAATCAGTTGTGATCAAGGACAGATAGTGTCAGCTCAAGAAGATGAGGGAGGATGGAGGATAGTAACATCCAAAAGTCAGAAAGTTCAATCTCCTTCCGCGAGAGGCATAATCTCGCTAAGTACTGAGTCGATTATGAGAAGTGTCGTGAGACACAGTCCTGCTTCGGTCATACAATCATCTCATTTGAGAAAAACGGAAAGGCCCGGCACTCCAAAAGGTCTTCCGATACCATTAACTATAACTGTAAAGACATCCTCCACAGAATCATTGCGAGTTTAAAAAAACAAAGGGAAGGTAACTGTAATCGGCGAATGTTCGCTATTTGAGTCAGCTGGTCTTTCGAAGCGACAATACGTTGGTTTCAAATCAGACAATAGTTTAACTTATTCAACAGCATTAGCAGTGCGGCGCTCGCTTCCTGCTTTAATATCAAGACAATCGAAGTATAAAGAAATAGAAAGCCCGTCGATAAATATTAATCAGCTTGATCATTTTTCGCTAGATGAGCATGTGGCTAAAGAAGTCCCAAATATTCCAACAGTGATTGTTGTGAGCAACATTGAACCACAAGTAGGAAGACCACAACCACAAGCGGTTAGATTTCAAAGTCCAATGCCTAATATTACTCAGAATATAACGCAGGAAGAAATTCGGTAGATGGTTATTGAGCCTACTCATCTAGAGAATGAACGAAGTCAGAATTAAAGGTTTCAATATCAGACACCCTATCCCCTTGAAATAGAAGAAATACCATTTCCCACTGACTTCAAACACCTAGACTTTCAAAAATTCAACGGGAATGGATCCCCAGAAGAACATATGATGCATTACATAGCAAATATGGGAAATTTCTCTAGAATTCCTCAACATTGTCTGTGACTATTCGGATCTTCTCTGACAGGAAAAGCTTTCAGATAGTATTCAAGTTTAATCCTGGGATCTATTTATACCTAGGAACTGATGCAGGATGCTTTTATGTCACACTTTTTCTCTTCGGACAGAGAAATTAGTCTGACCGAATTGGCCTCTATTCGCCAAGAAGAAAACGAATCAGTTGAAGATTTCATCAGTTGATGGAAGGACTTGGCAGCATCATGTCAACATCCGCTACAGGAATCAGAATAAGTAGAACTATGTTTAGGAGTCATGAGACCAGAATTGGCATGCCACCTAATCAGTAAAGATTGGAGAAGCTTTCGTAATTTTGCTACGAAGGCATATGCTCTTGAAAAGATGATGGGAAGAGTGTCTGCTTCTCAGTCAAAATCAGCCCGCATCATTTGGAAAGAAGAAATTAAAGATGATTATCAGAATGTTGAAAGAGATAACAATGAAGAAGATAGAAATAGTCGTGCGGTTATAATGACATATAAAAGGTCCAAACAAAATAAAGACCATATGAAATATCCATTTGCAAGAAAAGATATACTTCCTATGCTGAAGCAATTATTGGCTATGAAGAGTATTGAATTACCTCGGCTAAGACACCGCGAAGAAATTGAAAATACAAGAGGAATGGATTATTGCCACTATCACCGTAAATTTGGGCATCATACAGAAAAGTGTAATCCCCTTAGGAAAAAGCTACAAAAGATGATCGATAAGGGAGAAATTGTGATGAAAGAGCATGACAAAAAGAAAAAGTAAGAGAAAAAAGAGAAGACAGGGATTCGATAAAGAAAATTCTGGGGGCATCCGCGTTAAAAGACGATAACATGCTTCGTATGGTGAACCGCCAATAATTGACAAGATCGAGCTATGAAAGCCTAAAATACTCAAATGAAAAGAAGCAAGTGAGACAAAAGATATAAAGCTTTGATGTAAGGAGCATTTGTTGCAGATATGCATTGCAATACCTCGCTTCAAGAGATGACCGCTATTTTGATTTTGAAATATATCAGTATGATAAATTCAAAATCAAAGGGGGCAAGATAAGCAAAGTCTCAGAATGACAAAATTTCAAAATCCCAAATGAGGTAATCATTAATTCCCCGAGGCGATAATTTTCTATTATCTATATCAATTTTTGCAGGACAAAGTTGGGGGCAAAAGCAAGCACTAATGCTAACAAGCATTGATGATTACTATCAAGAACTAACGATTGTCACCAAGTAAAGGAACAAAAGGATTGCGAAAGACAAGGTCATGTATTCTCCTTTATGCGAATGAATTAAAACACGGTTTTTTAATTAACTTCGAATTTTAAGAGAAATTCAGAAGATATAATTTTATTTTTTTTTTAAAAGAAGAGAAAAGTGAATGGTTTGAAGAACAAGTTACAAGAGAAGATTGACAAAAGCGAAATTGTTAAGGTGTATGACACAAAAAGTAGCGACATCATGATTTTGATTACAAAGATTCCTTGAGCAATGCTTCCTAATCAAAAGGGGGCAAGACAAGCAAGAAAGGTGAGTAAAATATTATGAAATATATTTCTCACTATAGAATGTATTTCTTTTGCATATTTGAAGAAAATGCAGGCTTTTAAGCACATCAAGTCATTGTCAAATGCGAAGCACCAATGATGATCGCCAAATGAAAAGTGTCAATGATTATTGATTATCGCCAAATTAGTGCTTTCAAGTCATTTCCAAAACAAGACAAGCCTTCAAGCATATCGAGTCATCGCCAAATGGAAAGCATTAATGATCGCTATCAAGCATTAATGATTGCTACCAAGCGTTAATGATTACTACCAAGCGTTAATGATTGCTACCAAGCATTGATGATCGCTGCCAAGCGTTAATGATCGCTATTAAGCAATGATAATCACTGCTAAGTGTTGATAATTGCTATCAAGCATTGATAACTATCGCCGACACTAAAGAAAATTCCCGACAGCAGTTGACGAAGCAGTCACATAAGACCTATGAACATTTAAGGCAGCCTAGTCAAGCCTATACGGCCAGCTACGCACAAGACCTACGAAGCCTGAAATTGGCCTGCCCGAAAATGGCGGTAAACTATTTTGCTCCTTGAGCCGTGCCCGAAATTGGCTATAAACTATCTTGCTCTCTGAGCCCAGTGTTAAGTCCAGTCAGGTCAAGGTCAGTCTTGCCAGTCAAAGTATGGTCAATCAAAGTGCACTAGCACCACTGCTCAAAAGCATAAACTAAATATAGCATTCAAAATGCTGCAAATACACATTTCAAATTAGATATGCTCAAGTATACAATTACCTGATGAAAATCTTAAGCATTGAGTAAACAATATGCAAAAATGTGTTTCTCTTGAATCAGGTTCAAATTACAGCAACAGAAAATGCCTTTAAGATATTGGCAATTAACTACTCAAGGGTTCAAATCTTCAAGGTCAATTATTAGCGTTCAATTGCAATATATTTGTTCTGATGACAAGAGATGTAAGGTCCTTTTATCTCTCGCCTTCTCGATATAAAGGAATATTATCGCACAAGATTCTCAAAGGGAACAGAGAATAAACTAGTGAAGAATTATCATTTTCTTCCGGCCAATCTAAAGATTCAAACATACTCTTTAGATTCGTTAAAAGAGCAACAAAGATTATCCATCCTTATCGGCACGCTTTACTCCGGAAGTATTATCTTCTGAAGAAATCTTTATGCGACATTGACTAGGAAAGGGGAGATCTGTATATTCAATATATGCCTTGGTCTTTCTGATAATTTCTTATACACAGCAAATGAATTTGTATACCGAGAATCATGACTCAACGTGAACGTTCAAAAGTTACTTCTATATTAAAGCTCAGTTATATGCCAATGTCGTAAACTCTTCGCTATCCTAATAATAATATCATGAGACTCCAAGTATCAAATCTGAGAGAGACAAGGAGCAAATGGAATCATCACCGAATCAGCAAAGATCTAAGGAAAAGTCTATGAAGAAATGATAAGGAGCACAAGCTAGAAAAGACTCAACGGTTGAACCTTTGGAGTTGGAAATGATGTCTCCAAAAGCGCGATATAATACAATGCGAAGCACGATGACAAAGCGAATATCACACTCAGCTTAAAAGGGAGAAGAAGCTTTCAATATATATTTCAAAATTATCAATGCTTCATAAAGCTAAATTGAAAAATTATAATGTCTTGAGATACTAATTCTGATCAATTTGGCAAGAAAGATTATCATTCGAAAAAGCTTGGGTTATGAAGATCATGAATAAAGGAAACAATCAAAAAGTTGATTCCGGCAGGAGCTGGATTAAAGAACAACCCCAAGTACGGAGTTGAAGAAAAGAATCACTGAAGTTGACCAAAGAGACCGTTGCAACAGTAGCAGTGCTGAAAGATAGTTCTCTAATCAAGTTGCTCAAAGACAAAGTTGTCACAACTGTCATAGAGATGTGTTTCGATGAAAAGAGAACTTCATCTTCTTTAGTGAAGCATCCTGGCTGGGGACATTCCAGTCTTCTGTTTGAGCACCATCATTTCAGTCTTCTGTTCCAGCGCCATCATTCCAGTCTTCTGTTTGAGCGCCATCATTTCAAAACTTCTGTTCGAGTACAATCAATCAAGTCTTCCGTTCGAGCGCAATAGTTCAAATCTTCAATTTGAGCATGAGCATTCAAATCTTCCGTTCGAACGTGATCATTCAAGTCTTCCATTTGAACGCGATCATTCGATCTTCTAGTCAAGCATGATCATCTAGTCTTCCATACAAACATGATCATCCAATCATCCTTCAGTTGCAATTCATTCAAGTTCTTCAGGCAAAGGAAGATTGATCCTCCATTTGATTTCAGGAATCAATTAAAGAAGGATCGAGGGGGCATCTTTTGAGGCACAAAAAAATATCTTATTACAGTGGTCAGATAATCCCATAGTGCTGATCTTCTCAAGGGGTAGTTTAGGTATTTTGGTAAAGTTCCAGCTCAATGGGTAGTTTAGGTATTTTGGTAAAGTTCTAGCTCTAGGGGTAGTTTAGGTGTTGGTAAAGTTCCAGCTCCAGGGGTAGTTTAGGTATTTTGGTAAAGTTCCAACTCAAAGGTAGCCTAGGTATTTTGGTAGAATTCCAGCTCCAGGGGTATCAGTTGAGGCATGAAAAAGTGATGAAAGGATTGAAGCAGAAGAAGATTGGAAAGCAAAGTACTAGAAAGAAGAATGAAAGAAGAGAAGTATCTCTGAGATGGTTTGCGCGGGACCGCACAAACGATATTAGTTGCGCGGGTCCGCGCAACCAAAGATCAGTTGCGCAGGTCTGCGCAATTGGTTTCAAGAGAAGATTTCCTTGAAACGGTTAAAGATTAATGCAAGGTGGGTCCCACGACACCAAAATCGAGGCACCACACGTGCGAAGGTCTATAAATACCCCTTCCCCTCCTTCATTTGAGAGGATCGAAGATTTTGGAGAAGAAGAGGAGCAAAGAGGAAGATCGAAGGTAAGAGAGAAGGCAACGGATGTGGGTTACGCGGGTCCGCGCATTCGACATACCTTTGCGCGGGGTCCGCAAACAGGTCAACAAAGGGCTGTCATGCTACTGAAATTGCTGAAGGCCGTCATGTTGCCGAAATGGTTGAAGTCTTCAAGTTCCTTCTGTTCAAGTGTAAAGGAGAATATTCATCGGAAGAACAATCCTCCTAAGCCCTATGAGATGACCGAAGCAGGCGTCGAAATACTGCCGAAATTTCAATATGGAAGACTTTGATTGATTGTACTTTGTTTTCAGAATCAAGGGAATTCGAGGATGTAAATGAACTCAGAATAAATGTGATCAATGTTCTCTCATTCTTTCTTTGTTATCATTGAATAAATCCCCCAAGTTGAATGCATTTGTTTTCTTGTCGAAACAGGTACTGAATTTCTCCTTCATCTCTTTGTCCAACAGTAACCTTCATAACTCTCTATTCAGTGGTCGAATTTAGACAATTTCGATCTCATAGAAATGGTAACTTGACAAGCTCTTAAATGAGACTAGAACTGGGTAATTTAGAGACCGTTCAATATCCCAAAAGCGCGTTGGAACTCTTCGATCGTCATTTGGCAATTCGGATTGTTAATCTTTCCAAATTGCGCCATCCAACGAAGACGCTCATAACTCCCTCATTTGAAGTCGGATTGGATCGATTTTTTATCATCTGAAAGGTACATTAGTGATCTTTAATTCCTTATAGGAATCGTCGTAATCCGAGAGCATTTTGGGCATCCGTAACTGGGATCGCAGTTGTCGGTATTGAATTTCTCCTTCTCCTCCTTGTCCAATAGTAACCTTCATAACTCTCTATTCAATGGTCGAATTTAGACAATTTTGAGCTCATTGGAATGGTAACTTGACAAGCATCTAAATGAGACTAGAATTGGGTAATTTTGAGACCGTTCGATATCCTAAAAGCATGTTGGAACTCTTCGATCGTCATTTTGCAATTTGGATTGTTAATCTTTCCAAATCGCGTGATCTAACAGAGACGCTCATAACTCCCTCGTTTGATGTCGGATTTGGTCAATTTTTGGTCATCTGAAAGGTACTTTAGCGCTCTTTCATACCTGAATGTAATCGTCATATTCATAGACCATTTGGGCATCTGTAAGTGGGATCACAATAGTCGGTACTGAATTTCTCCTTCATCTCCTTCTCCAACAGTAACCTTCATAACTCTCTCTTCAGTGGTCGAATTTAGACAATTTTGAGCTAATTGGAATGGTAACTTGACAAGCTTCTAAATGAGACAAAAATTGGGTATTTTCGAGACCATTCGATATCCCAAAAGCACGTTGGAACAATTCGATAGTCATTTTGCAATTTGGATTGTTAATCTTTCTAAATTGCACGATCCAACAGAGATGCTCATAACTCCCTCGTTTGATTTCGGATTGGGTCAATTTTTGGTCATCTGAAAGATACTTTTGCGCTTTTACATTCCTGAATGGAATCGTAGTATTCCGAGACCATTTGGGCATCCGTAAATGGGATCGCAGTCGTTGGTACTGAATTTCTCCTTCGTCTCCTTGTCCAACAGTATCCTTCAAAACTCTCCCTTCAGCTGTCGAATTTAGACAATTTTGAGCTCATTGGAATAGTAAATTTACAAGCTTCTAAATGAAACCAGAATTGGGTAATTTTGAGACCGTTCAATATCCCAAAAGCACGTTGGAACTGTTCGATCATCATTTTACAATTTGGATTGTTAATCTTTCCAAATCGCACGATCCAATGTAGACGATCATAACTCCCTCATTTGACATCGGATTGGGTCGATTTTTGGTCATCTGAAAGGAAATTTAGTGCTCTTTCATTCCTAACTGGAATCGACATATTCAGAGACCATTTGGGCATCCGTAAGTGGGATCGCAATCGTCGGTACTGAATTTCTCCTTCAACTCCTTGTCCAATTAGGATCGCAGTTATCGGTATTGAATTTCTCCTTCTTCTCCTTGTCCAAAAGTAACCATCATAACTCTCTATTCAGTGCTCAAATTTAGACAATTTTGAGCTCATTGGAATCGTAACTTGACAAGCTTCTAAATGAGACTAGAATTGGGTAATTTTGAGACCGTTCGATATCCTAAAAGCACGTTGGAACTCTTCGATCGTCATTTTGCAATTTGGATTGTTAATCTTTCCAAATTGTACAATCCGACGGAGACACTCATAACTCCCTCGTTTGATGTCGGATTGGGTTGATTTTTGGTCATCTGAAAGGAAATTTAGTGTTCTTTCATTCCTGATGGGAATCGTCATATTTCGAGACCATTTGGGTATCCGTAAGTGGGATCGCAATCATTGGTACTGAATTTCTCCTTCATCTCCTTGTCCAACAGTAACCTTTATAACTCTGTATTCAGTGGTCGAATTTAGACAATTTTGAGCTCATTAGAATGGTAACTTGACAAGCTTCTAAATGAGACCAGAATTGGGTAATTTTGAGACAGTTCGATATCCTAAAAGCACGTTGGAACTCTTCGATCGTCATTTTGCAATTTGGAATGTTAATCTTTCCAAATCACGCGATCCAACGGAGACACTCATAAGTCCCTCGTTTGACGTCAGATTTGGTCAATTTTTAGTCATCTGAAAGGTACTTTAGCTCTCTTTCATTCTTGAATGGAATCATCGTATTCCGAGACCATTTGGGTATCCGTAAGTGGAATCGAAATCGTTGGTACTGAATTTCTCCTTCATCTCCTTGTCTAACAGTAACCTTCTTAACTCTCTATTCAGTGGTCGAATTTAGAGAAATTTGAGCTAATTGGAATGGTAGCTTGACAAGCTTCTAAATGAGACCAAAATTGGGTAATTTCGAGACTGTTCGATATCCCAAACGCACGTTCGAACTCTTCGATACTATTTCGAATTTGGATTTTTAATCTTTCCAAATCGCACAATCCAACGGAGACGCTCATAACTCCCTCGTTTGATGTCGGATTGGGTCAATTTTTTATCATCTGAAAGGTACTTTAGCGCTCTTTCATTACTGATGGAATCATCATATTCCGAGACCATTTGGGCATCTGTAAGTTGGATCACAATCGTCGATACTGAATTTCTCCTTCATCTCCTTGTCCAACAGTAACCTTCATAACTCTGTCTTCAGTGGTCGAATTTAGACTATTTTTAGTTCATTGGTATTGTAACTTGACAAACATCTACATGAGACCAGAATTGGGTAATTTCGAGACTGTTCAATATTTCAATAGCACGTTGGAACTCTTCGATCGTCATTTTACAATTTGGATTGTTAATCTTTCCAAATCGTGCGATCCAATGGAGACGCTCATAACTCCCTCGTTTAATTTCAGATTGGGTCAATTTTTGGTCATCTGAAAGGTACTTTAGTGTTCTTTCATTCCTGATTGGAATTGTCATTTTCTGAGACCGTTTGGGCATCCGTAAGTGAGATCGCACTCGTCAGTACTGAATTTCATCTTAATCACCATTTCTAATTGTTACCTTCATAACTCTCTCTTCAGTGGACGAATTTAGATTATTTTGAGCTCATTAGAATGGTAACTTAATAAGCTTCTTAATGCGACCAGAATTGGATAATTTCGACACCGTTCATTATCCCAAAAGCACGTTGAAAATCGTTGTTCGTCATTTTACAATTTGAATTGTTAATCTTTCCAAATCACGCGATCCAATGGAGACGCTCATAACTCCCTCCTTTGATGTCGGATTGGGTCAATTTTTGGTCATCTGAAAGGTACTTTTGTACTCTTTCATTCCTGGCTCGAATCGTCATATTCCGAGACCATTTGTGCATTCGTAAGTGAGATCGCAGTCATCGATACTAAATTTCTCCTTCATCACCTTGTCCAATAGTAACCATCATAACTCTCTCTTCAGTGGTCAAATTTAGACCATTTTGAGCTCATTGGAAAGGTAACTTAATAAGCTTCTTAATGAGACCAGAATTGGGTAATTTCGAGATCGTTTAGTATCCCAAATACACGTTGGAACTCTTTGATCGTCATTTTACAATTTGAATTATTAATCTTTTCAAATCGCACGATCCAACGGAGACGCTCATAACTCCTTCATTTGATGTAGGATTGGGTCAATTTTTTGTCATCTGAAAGTTACAATAGTGCTCTTTCATTCCTTACTAAAATCGTCATATTCGGAGACCATTTTGGGCGACCGTAAGTGGAATCGCAGTCGTCGGTACTGAATTTCTCCTTCTTCTCATTGTCCAACAGTAACCTTCATAACTCTCTCTTCAGTGGTAGAATTTAGACAAATTTGTGCTCATTGAAATGGTAACTTGACAAGCATATAAATGAGACCAGAATTGGGTAATTTTAAGACCGTTCGATATCCCAAAAGCACGTTGGAACTCTTCAATCGCCATTTTGCAATTTGGATTGTTAATCTTTCCAAATTGCGCGATGCAACGGAGAAACTCATAACTCCCTCATTTGATGTCGGATTGGTTCAATTTTTGGTCATCTGAAAAGAAATTTAGTGCTCTTTCATTCTTGACTAGAATCGTTGTATTCTGAAACTATTTGGGCATCCGTAAGTGGGATCACAATCATCGGTACTGAATTTCTCCCTCATCTCCTTGTCCAACAGTAACCTTCATAACTCTCTATTCAGTGGTCGAATTTAGACAATTTTGAGCTCATTGGAATGGTAACTTGACAAGCTTCTAAATGAGACCAGAATTGGGTAATTTCGAGACGGTTGGATATCCAAAAAGACGTTGGAAATCTTTGATCATCATTTTGCAATTTGGATTGTTAATCTTTCCAAATTGTGCGATCCAACTGAGACGCTCATAACTCCCATAACACCCTTTGTATCTGGTACTTTAGTCGGATTAGAACGATTTTAGACAATTGTGAGCTCATTGGAATGGTAAATTTACAAGCTTCAAAATGAGACCAGAATTGGGTAATATCGAGACTGTTCGATATCCCAAAAGCACGTTGGAACTGTTCGATCATCATTATGCAATTTGGATTTTTAATCTTTCCAAATCGCATGATCCAACAGAGACGCTCATAACTCCCTCGTTTGATGTCAGATTGGGTTGATTTTTGGTCATCTGAAAGGAAATTTAGTGCTCTTTCATTCCTGACTGGAATCGTCATATTCTGAGACCATTTGAGCATCAGTAAGTGGAATCGTAATCGTCGGTACTGAATTTCTCCTTCATCTCCTTGTCCAATAGTAACCTTCATAACTCTCTATTCAATGGTCAAATTTAGACAATTTTGAGCTCATTGGAATGGTAACTTGACAAGCTTCTAAATGAGACCAGAATTGGGTAATTTCGAGATCATTCGATATCCAAAAAACACGTTGGAACTCTTCGATCGTTATTTTGGAATTTGGATTGTTAATCGTTCCAAATCGTGCGATCCAACGGAGACGCTCATAACTCCCTCTTTTGATGTCAGTTTTGGTCAATTTTTGGTCATCTGAAAGGTACTTTAGCGCTCTTTCATTCCTGAATGAAATCGTCGTATTCCGAGACCATTTGGGTATCCGTAAGTGGGATCGCAATCATCGGTACTGAATTTCTCCTTCATCTCCTTGTCTAACAGTAACCTTCCTAACTCTCTATTCAGTGGTCGAATTTGGACAATTTTAAGCTAATTGGAATGGTAACTTGACAAGTTTCTAAATGAGACCAGAATTGGGTAATTTTGAGACCGTTCGATATCCCAAAAGCACTTTGGAACTCTTTGATCGTCATTTTGCAATTTGGATTATTAATCTTTCCAAATCATGCAATCTAACGGAGACGCTCATAACTCCCCCGTTTGATGTCAGATTTGGTCAATTTTTGGTCATCTGAAAGGTACTTTAGCGCTCTTTCATATCTGAATGTAATCGTCATATTCATAGACCATTTGGGCATCTGTAAGTGGGATCGTAATCGTCGGTACTGAATTTCTCCTTCATCTCCTTCTCCAACAGTAACCTTCATAACTCTCTCTTCAGTGGTCGAATTTAGACTATTTTGAGCTCATTGGAATGGTAACTTGACAAGCATCTAAATGAGACTAGAATTGGGTAATTTCGAGAGTGTTCGATATCCCAAAATCACATTGGAACTCTTCGATTGTCATTTAACAATTTAGATTGTTAATCTTTCCAAATCGCTTGATCCAACAGAGACGCTCATAACTCCCTCGATTTTGTCGGATTGGTCATCTCATCCGAAAGGTACTTTAGTGCTCTTTCATTCCTAACGATGAATCGTCTTTTCGAAAAATTTGGTTATCCGTAAGTGGGATCGCAATCGTCGTCTTTGAATTTCTCCTTCATCTCCTTGTCCAACAGTAACCTTCATAACTCTCTCTTCAGTGGTCGAATTTAGACAAATTTTGAGCTAATTGGAATGGTAACTTGACAAGCTTCTAAATAAGATTAGAATTGGGTAATTTCGAGACTGTTTGATATCCCAAAAGCACGTTGGAACTGTTCGATCGTCATTTTCCAATTTAGATTGTTAATCTTTCCAAATCGTGCGATCAAATGGAGACGTTCATAACTCCCTCGTTTGATATCGGATTGGGTCAATTTTTGCTCATCTGAAAGGTACTTTAACGCTCTTTCATTCTTAAATGGAATCGTCGTATTCCGAGACCATTTGGGCATCCGTAAGTGGGATCACAATCGTCTGTACTGAATTTTTCCTTCATCTCCTTGTCCAACTGTAACCTTCATAACTCTGTCTTCAGTGGTCGAATTTAGACTATTTTAAGCTCATTGGTATTGTAACTCATCGATCATCATTTTACAATTTGTTAATCTTTCAAATTGCATGATCTTTCCAAATCGCGATCCAATCTAGGAGACGCTCATAACTCCCTCATTCGATTTCAGATTGGGTCGATTTTTGGTCATCTGAAAGGTACTTTAGTGCTCTTTTATTCCTGATCGGAATCGTCGTTTTCTGAGACCATTTGGGCATCGGTAAGTGAGATCGCACTCATGGTACGAAATTTCTTCCTCATCTCCATTCCCAATTATTACCTTCATAACTCTCTCTTTAGTGGTCGAATTTAGACTATTTTTAGCTCATTGGAATGGTAACCTAACAAGCTTCTTAATGCAACCAGAATTGGGTAATTTCGACACCGTTCATTATACCAAAAGCACGTTGGAAATCGTTGATCGTCATTTTGCAATTTAAATTGTTAAACTTTCCAAATCGCACGATCCAACGGAGACGCTCATAACTCCCTCCTTTGATGTCGGATTGGGTCGATTTTTGGTCATCTGAAAGGTACTTTTGTACTCTTTCATTCCTAACTCGAATAGTCATATTCGAGACCATTTGGGCATCCGTAAGTGAGATCGCAGTCGTCGGTACTGAATTTCTCCTTCATCACCTTGTCCAATAGTAACCATCATAACTCTCTCTTCAGTGGTCGAATTTAGACTATTTTGAGCTCATTGGAAAGGTAACTTAATAAGCTTCTTAATGAGACCAGAATTGGATAATTTCGAGACCGTTCAATATCCCAAAAGCACGTTGGAACTCTTCGATCGTCATTTTGCAATTTGGATTGTTAATCTTTCCAAATCGCGTGATCCAACGGAGACGCTCATAACTCCCTCGTTTGATGTCGGATTGGGTCGATTTTTGGTCATCTGAAAGGTACATTAGTGCTCTTTTATTCCTTACTGGAATTGTCTTATCCCGAGACTATTTTAGGCATCCGTAAGTGGAATCATAGTTGTCGGTACTGAATTTCTCCTTCTTCTCCTTGTCCAACAGTAACCTTCATAACTCTCTCTTCAACGGTCGAATTTAGACAATTTTGAGCTCATTGGAATGGTAACTTGACAAGCATCTAAATGAGACCAAAATTGGGAAATTTCGAGATTCTTTGATATCCTAAAAGCACGTTGGAACTCTTCGATCGCCATTTTGCAATTTGGATTGTTAATATTTCCAAATTGCGCGATGCAATGGAGACACTCATAACTACCTAATTTGATGTCAGATTGGGTCGATTTTTGGTCATCTGAAAGGAAATTTAGTGCTCTTTCATTCTCGACTGGAATAGTCATATTCTGAGACCATTTGGGCATCCGTAATTGGGATCACAATCATTGGTACTGAATTTCTCCTACATCTCCTTGTCCAATAGTAACCTTCTTAACTCTCTATTCAGTGGTCGAATTTAGAAAATTTTGACCACATTGTGTTTCGACAAGGAAACAAAGGTATTTGATTTGGGAGAGTCATCTTATTTAAACATAACAATGAAATAATTACAAAGACAATCATCACACTTTATTGATTCTGAATTCATTTACATCCTCTGGTATCCCTTGATTCTAAGATAGCTTACAAAGAACTCATTACAAATGTCAATTATTATAGCTAAATATAATTTCGACAGCATAACGGCAATGATGTCAATCATCTCCTATGACTTAGGAGGGAATAGACAAGTTATTCAATAATCTTCAAGAGAACGGAAATTCCGGCAGCATTTCGATACTATTTTGATCATCTCCTGAAACTTAGGAGGAATACGTCTCTTCATCGATGATTCTTCCTTTTTTCTTGATCAAGAAGAACTTGAAACTTTGAGGATTCCAATCATTCCAACAAAGACATTTCCCATTCTTTGTCAAAACGCCAAGAAAAATAGGTTTGCGCGGGTCCATGAAACCATATGCTTTGCTGGGTCCGCAAACCTATAAAGCACTCTGTTGCTTTGCTACGATCGGCGCAAACTTCCAGGAGTCCAATACTCCTTTGCGCGGGGTCGCGCAAAGTGCAGGAGTCCAATACTCCGCACCTTCTGTCTTCTTTCTCGCCTTTGCTTCACTTCTGAAATCTTCGAACCCCTTTTGAGAGAAGGAATGGGGTATTTATAGACATTTTCACCAGTGAAAATCTCAGATCTAGTCGATGTGGGACAAAAAATATCATCCAACTATTTTTACCACGATTATAGACTTTGCGCGGACTCGCGCAAAAAATATGCTTTCTTGCGCGGTCTCGCGCAAACCCTTCAATCTCGCGCAAAGTTTCCTTCTGTCTAATCCGCGCACACTCTTCACTTTGCGCGCGTCTTTGTGTAATCATTTCTCTTTACGCGACCTCGCGCAAAGTGGTCTTAAGCTGTTTTCTTTCATCTTCAAAGTGATTTCTTGATCTTTTTCTTCTTCTCTTCCTTGCTTATTTTATGCCTCAAACAGATGCCCCCTTGATCCGTTCTTTGTTTGTTCGAAAATCAAAGAAAAGGATCAAACTATTCCTTTCTTCCAAGGTTTGCGCGACCTCGCGCAAAGTCCTACCGAGTACCATACTCGGCCATAAAGCCTATAAATAGTCCAATGACTTAGTCATTTTCACGAACTTCCTCTGCTGACACTTGCTCTGACGATTTTATTCACAAAACCTCGACTTTGCGCGACCCATGCAAACCGTTTAGCTTTGCACTTGAAGCTTTTGCCGAACTTTGAGATTTTCCGCAAAAACCCCGGACTTTGCGCGACCTCGCACAAAGTTCCACACTTAGAAAATTTTCAGCACTTAGACCCATTTCTTCTTTCTTCATTTCTTGCTCTTTTAGACTTATCTTCTTTCTTCTTTCTTTCATTATGGCTCGTATCAAACAGACTGCTCGTCTTGTATCTCCTTCAAATTCTCCTCCTTCTGACCAACCGCCTGCTAAGCGGGTAAAAACAACTTCCAGGAATCCTGCTTATTTCAAAGAACCCGTTCTCCCTACCTTTGATTTTTCTGATCGTATCAAATCCTTACCCTCCCCTATTCACAGATCTATATCTTTAGGAGATATAAAATGTCCTCCAAAACATGGAAGGGAATATGACTGGGATGAGTGGCTTAAGACCACAGCCCACATTCGTGACCGACAGTGAAAGACCGCCCGTCCGAGAGATACTCCTCCACCTTCCCGTCCGAAGAAGACTCGTCACAATAAGGCGAAGGAATTTGAAGAAAAGATCAAGGAACACAAGAAGAAGCGACTTCAAAACTCATGGGACTCAGTTCGAGTCGTTGAAGGGGTCATGAAATTCGACAACCCTCATGCGAGAGGGTATGACTATCATTCCCATAAAGGTGTATCGCCATCGGTCTATGCTTTGATCAGTGAACCTAAAGATTGTGTTCATGGCGAAAGATCGATGTACACCGAATCATGGGCCACAAGAGAGCCCCGAATTCTAGAAGGCACTATTCAAGCTCAAAAGCCACGACGAGAATGTCGGAGAAGCTCGCCCCATGATTTTCTGACTCCCTTCCACAGTCCTCATGATCTCTTTCCTTCTCATTTCTATGAGACAGTGAGACAAATAAGTTTCGAGAGATCGAGAGCAACTCGGGGGGCCAAGCGAGTTCCGCATCGAGGCTGCTAATTGCTCGTCGCTATTACTCTGAATGGGCGGAGGCTATTTTCTTGAAACATACGAGCACTCTTGCAAAGATAGGCCTATATGATGCAATAGAAGTAACCTCCAAATACTTCTATCGGGAGCCCAATGTTCTGAAAGGCTTCCTTGAATATTGGTCGCCTACAACCAACTCCTTTCATCTTCCTTACGGCGAAATGAGCATATCTCTTTGGGACCTTCATCGTATAGCTGGTCTCACAATAACGGGGAAATTCTACGATGAATTCATTCCTACCAACAGAGAATTGGCTTTTGTATCTTTTCCCGGATCGCAAGCCCTCCATATCCGAGACTACCATAGAGCTCTTCAAAGAGATGGGCAAATTCCCCAATTTCCACAAAATTCCCCCTCTTCAATGGCTGGCCCATTTTTCTAGGGGTTTAAGGTATTTATCAATCTGATAATTGATCTTCCTCTTTGTATTCTTCAGCCATTTATGTATATTAACCTCTTCATTTTTATTTCCTTTGAAGGTTTCGCGACTGCAATTCCAAAGAACTGACAAAGCTTCGGGATGCAGTACGAGGAAAGCCAGAATATAGCTCTTTCGGAGAGCTTGCAGCATTTCTGGCCTATTGGCTAAGCTTAGTTGTTACTTGACTCTAAATGGGCAGATGCTATCCGTCCAAGTGTCTTTGTCGTGGCTGGTGCCTTGGCGGAGGGACATAAATACTCACTTGCTCCTCCAGTACTATGTTCTATCTACCGGGCCCTTGGAGAAATAGCGACTCATATAAAAGACCCCATTCTGGGAACTTCATCTGCGCATACTTCTTGGCACTATTTACAGGCTGGCTTGGAGTCTACTTCCCTTGGACTTTCGAGGTTTCGAGCAAGCATATTCTCATCCTTCTCACCTTCCACTCTGGTTCTTCCAACGAGAGGGCAATGGCTAGAAGAGCATATGAATGGGTCATAAATAAGATTTGGGATGATGATCAGATAAACTTCTTTCAGTTCCGCCTTTATCGCTATCCTGCAGACACAGACATGGTGGATGACGAAACTCTTCTGCAGCAGAGAGAGCTTTCTTCTTTTCTATTCGCTCATGCAGTTGCCTCTGCGGAAGGGACAGAATTTTGAGAGAACCTTACTACCCCGGTCGTTTTGCTCGTCAATTTGGTTATGATCAAACCGTGCCACAAGATCGGGTTGGTTACCGACAAATGCGCTATTTGTTATGGAACCGGTCCTCTTAAGCGGGCCATGATATGGAAACAATTCTTTGAATAGTTGTGTTGGCTCCTCCTTCATAATTCCAAGCTATGATCGCATAGTCCGGTACATCATATAGTGGATGCGATGGTGGGATCATCAATCATACCGGTCAATAAATGCACTGCCCGTAGACTCCTCTATCTTTCTTCATCCACCCAGTGAAGGGCGAAATTTAGAGAGCGGGATTGGCTATATTCCTGGAGAGGAGCCATGCATCTCATCCAGGAGAGATTTGCAGAAAGATATCATTAGAAGATCCCATCCGTGAAATCAAGCCCATCAACACTTTGGATGGCTGGTTTGCCCACGGAGTTTTGAGAGAATTTGAGAAATCTCGTCGGGACTCTTCAAACCAGTGCTGCGATGATGCTGCAGGTACATCTTCTCCAATCCCCTTGAGAGACTGCAGCGGTTCAAGAAGGACGAGGCTATTGGTACTTCCACATCTCCTCCGACCCCTTGGTCCTAGTCCGTCTTCTCCGATGACTAGATCAAGAACGCGTTTACAATCATCATCTCCTATCCCTCCAGAAGGAACTCGTCCAGCCTCTGCTTCTCCTATAGTCCAAGAGCTTGCACCGAGAGCAGTCGACCTATTTCTTATAAAGGGAAGCAAGTTATCGTTGAAGAAGTTGACGAAGAAATTTTGGGAGATGAAAGTTCTACTTCATCATCAAGTACAACCGAATCTTCGCGGGATGAAGATAGCGAGATAGTGATAATGGCGAAGATAAAGATGATGACTTTGAAGAAGGAGAAGTTGATATTGGTGAAGAAGAGGAAACAAATGCGAAAGAAGTTGAGATAGCATCTTCCCCTGCAACTGCTAAGACTCCCTCTAGCATTAATATCCCTGCTAAATCTCCTGCAGCTGAGGAAGATGAAGAGGAGCCTTTAGATTATGGAGAATATGGATATTCACCAGGTAAAGGAAAATTTTCATATAAATATTTTGATTTATATTTTAACAACTATTATTTATCCAAAATTATTGCATCTCCCTTTTTTAGGTGTCCAAGTTGCAGAAGTAGGTGTCATCTCTCCAGTGGCCCCTCTTGTAATATCTTCACCGAGAGCATCTGTAGCTCCGTTGGTAGTACCAAGAGTAGTTGCTCGTGAGATTATATTTTCTACAGAAACTGCTGATTTGCCAACTCCAGCCACAAGAGATTCTAGTACGGAGGCTAGAGCACCATCTTTCGCTGATATGGTGGGACTTGGCCCTTCCATAGCTCCAAGAGCTTCTCCTTCTGTTAGTTGTGTCCCAGTGACAGGTATATATATATATATATATATATGTGCGCTGCTTATCTTCATTCAAGACTATATATATTTCATAGTAATATATTGAATATTCTTCTTCTTTTGCTATAGGAGCTTATCCCCGTAGCGGTGCGGCTAGTTCTGATTCTGTAACCACTACTACTTGAACTATCATCCTTTGCAAAGATTCCTGCTCACAAAATGCTTGATGGTGAAACATTCTCTTGTTAGAATAATCCATATCTTCAAAATCGATCAGTGGTCGGACTTGGATGTTGCTATAGAAATTTTGGAAAGCTCTGCTAAGATGGCGGAATCAACATATCTCCCTTACGGGATTCACTCTTCAAGTTTCGTGATTCTGTAATTTCTTTAGCTTCAGTGGAAAATATCACCATTGCGCCTGAGATTTTAGAATATAGAAAGCTGCTGGCTCTTTCTCAAGAACAAGTCTCTTTAACAGCTTCTTCAATTTCCAAATTTGAACAAGAACGTATGATTCTTCAAGATCAATTAAAGATTCATGTTGATGAAAGCATAACTATCCAAGATCGCATTGCAGCTCTGAAGGAAGAAATCTCTCAGCTGGAGAGAAAGAATCATGAGCAAGCTTTAATCATTCAAGAGTTGAAGAGAAGATGCGAGTGAATGCCAAGTCTATTGATACTGAAAAATCACACAACTTCGAATCAAGAAATGGTTGTTTCTTTGGAGAACAAGCTTGCTGGCGTTCCTGATCAGGCGAAACTTATTCTTGAAGAAAAATCTCGACATAATGCAGCTCAAGCACAATTAAAAGAAGATTTGCTCAGATATTCAGAAGCAATGGGGATCACAGAGAATCTTTAAATCATATAATTTAAAACATGTGATATTTGCTTTCATGTTTCTTGGATGTAATCTATCATTTTATCTCATGATAGTATTTTGGAATGTTTTTATGATGGTATTTTCTATCTTGCATATTGATGATATTTATACTAATATTATCATATTATATTTATATAATAATTTTATTATATTTATTTTTTATTATTTTATTTATTATATTTTTTATTAATATTAATATTATCAAGTTATATTTATTCTTTATATAATAATTTTCATTACACATTTTTATAATTTCTAAACCTTTTATGCTTTGTTAGTAAGGGATTCTCTAGGTGAGTATTTAAATTGGCGGTACTAAGTTTCAGTTCAATTAGCCACACGCAGTTTATGCTCATGAGTAGTGGAGCGTGCGCACACACACGATTTAAGCTCGTGAGTAGTGGAGCATTTATGGGTCTTATGTGATGGCCACTTGTAACTCTCTAGAGTTCGCTTTTGGGCTTCTCACTACCTTGAGCTCACGGTCACGGTCCATCGAGAGGGCCCATTGACGCTACCTGGACGATGAACTGTTGGATTTACGCGCGGGGGTTGGCCACGGTAACTCTCTCAGAGTTCGCGGGGCTCGCATGAAGGCTACCTTTGGGCACCAAATCTAGGGTCGCCAGTCCATCAATGAGTAGGTTTAAGCCCTTCCTCACGAGTTACTACTGAAATCAAACCCTAGACCTGGAGGGTCTTACGCACGGTTGGCATAAAGCTCGCACTGCGGCCCCTGTTTTCTTCGTCTGCAAGGTCGAGCCCATTCACGGGAGGGCATTTTCATCCGTTCCCCGTGGCGCTGCCGGAAGCTATACAGACGGCATGGGAATTACGGTGACTAGTCTTCGCGGATTTATGGCCTTTTAGGCTTTGAATCCTTGACTTCGTCAGCTACCCGCATGGGTGCGCACGATGGTCTTCGCGGGCTTTTTAGGGCCACTGACTCCTCGCCGCTGCCCGAATGGCGATCTTCATGGGTCTTACGTATAGTTGGCCGGCTCATTTTTAGAGCTTGATCCTTTGAGAGCATTTTTTTTTTTTTTTTTTTTTTTTTTTTTTTTTTTTTTTTAGAGCTTGATCTTTTTGATTTTGCTCAATTTTGCTCTTTTGGGATTTTGGCTTGGCTATACTGCCTCTTTGATTGATATTGATATATCCTTGTAAGGCAATAATATCTTCAAGAAGATCCGTGCCTTGTAAGGCAATATAATTCTCATTAGATAGTATCTTCAAGAGAATCTTCAAGAATTTGTGCCTTGTAAGGCAATAATATATATATGTTCATCATCATTTGTAAATATAGCAGATATTTCCGAAATATCTTCAAGAAGATCCATGCCTTATAAGGCAATATAACTTTGAGCTTAGATGATATATTCAAGAGAATCTTCAAGATGATGATGATGAGTATATATATTTTTTCAAGATTTGCTGCTTTGATAATTGACATGCTTGTGAATCTCTTCTTTACAGACTTCTTTTGTTGGCATATAGACATGAATATGGACATGATCTTATTTATTTTTGCCCCTTTTGATATAGAATCATTATGCCGATAATATTTTGGGTCAAAATCCAGAGACCTATCTTTAAGGATAGTATCTTTTGATGAAACGGGCGTTGACAAGTACACCGATACCACTGTCCTTCTTGATTTGTGATTCTATATGCTCCATTGGAGTATACTTCTTTTACCACATATGGGCCGTCCCATTAGGCTCAAACTTGCCCCCGTCCGTGAGTGACCACTATAGGTCTTTTCAACATTAACACCATATCCCCTTTTTGAAAGAGCGATATTTGACTGTTTTTATCAAAGGCGCGGATATTCGGCACGATATGATCGTGGCTCGCATTCTTTGTCTTCGAGACGTTTCTCATCGAGGAAGTCTAATTCTTTCACCTTATTTTTGCATTTTCTTCATCTCATATAGATTGCATGCTTGCCACTCGAGTGATGCCACTTGGATTTCAATTGGGATAACGCCTCCATACCATAGACTAATGAATATGGCGTTGCACTCTGTTCTTTGTACGATGGGTGGTTCTGTAGGCCCATAATGCTTCTTGTAACTTTTCATCCCAATCGCGCTTATTGCACATCCTTTGTTTTCTTCATTATCTTGACAATTGTTTTGTTAAACGCCTCTGCTAATCCATTGGCCGGAGGATAATAAGGTGTTGAAAAAGAATGTTGGATGCCGAACTTCTGACATAACTTTTTCATGCCTCTATTTTTAAAAGGGGTGCCATTATCAGTGATGATTTTCTTCGGAATACCATGACGGTATATTATAGCATGACGGATGAAATTGACCACGTCTTTCTCTTTAACATTACGCAAGGCGACTGCTTCGGTCCACTTGGAGAAATAATCCGTTGCTGCCAGAATATACTGTTTTCCTTTAGATGAAGGAGGGTTTATCGGACCAATAACGTCGAGTCCCCAGGCTGAAAAGGGCCAAGAAGCAACAGACTGATGTAATTCTTCTGGAGGAATATGTATTATATCTCCATGTATTTGACATTCATGGCATCGCTTTGCATATTCTATTGCATCTTTAAACATAGTGGGCCAATAATAACCCATTCGATGCACTCTATGGCATAAATTCCGGCCGGCTTGATGTGCTCCACATTCACCTGAATGTGCCTCCCGCAACATTTGGTTTGCTTCTTGCTTGTCCAAGCACCTTAAGACATTCCATTATAAGATTTTCTATATAATACTTATTTGCATATGACAAATTTTCTGATCGCTTTAATCTGTTTTTGTCTTTGTATATTGTCTTCTGGCAAGATATTATATTTGAGATAATCGACAAAAGGCTGACGCCAATCATCCATTGTTACTTCCAGACAGGATATAGGCAATATTTCAACAGTTTCTTCGATAACCTCTGCAGATGGCAGGAATCTTCTTTCTTCTATAGTTACCTGAAGAGGACTTCGGTTTGTGCAGGATAAAGCCGCTGCTAAACTGGCTAAAGCATCTGCTTTTGCATTCTCCGACCGCGGTATGTGTTTAATTTCCACATAATAGAACTGTTCAAGCAACTGTTGTGCCTTCCGATAATAAGGCAAGAGTTCCTCTTTCCTTACTTCAAATTCTGTGGTTAACTGATTTACAACCAATTTAGAATCTCCGAAGATATGCAATGATTTTATTTCCATTTGCCGTGCTATTTCCATTCCGATGATAAGAGCTTTATATTCGGCCTCATTGTTTGTGCATGCGATACCCAGTGTGAAAGAGTATGGTAATAAATCGCCCTGAGGTGTAATGAATATTACTCCTGCCCCCGCTCCCGATACTCGAGCAGCACCATCAAAATACATCTGCCAAAGATTCTGGGATTCAGCCACCATAACCTGTTCATCTGGGAATTCATCATTGATTTCTTCATTTTCTGCTATGGGATGTGCTGCGAGAAAATCTGCCATAGCTTGTCCTTTCACTGCTTTCGCAGGCTTATATGAAATAGTATATTCAGATAACAATAGCATCCACTTGGCTAGTCTCCCTGATAGCATTGGCCTGGTCATCAAGAATTTTATCGGATCTGCTCTCGAGATCAGAGTTATATCATGGGATAGACAATAATGCCTTAACTTTTGCACCTGTGAATACCAATACCAACGCCAAACATTCTTTTTCAATCGAGAGAATAATTGGATTCTCCCCCATCGGTGTTCGGCTCGGATAATAAAGAGCGATCTCTTTTAAAACCGTTTACACATGTACCAACAAAGCACCCAAAGAATTTGCAGTGCGATGTATATAAAATAAGTGGCTTACCTTTTCTTGGTCTTTGTTATCTGGTAATTTGTTTTAATAATTCTTTAATTGAATCAAAGGCATTTTGCAAGCATGATCCCATACGAATTACTCAGTATCTTTCTTCATTAACCGGAAAATGGTGACACCTTCTGCGAGGTTTGAAATAAAACGGCGAATGTATGCCAATTTTCCTTGTAAGCTTTTTAATTCCTTCGACGTTGTTGGTGGTGGCATATTTTGAATAGCTTTAACTTTTTCTCGGATCAATTTCGATTCCTCTATGCCGTACCACAAAACCGAGGAATTTGCGGAGGAAGACACTCCAAATGCACATTTAGCCGGATTCATCTTTAATTGCTTCTTTCTGAGTCGTCGGAAGACCGATGCCAGATGTTCGCGGTGCTCTTGATGATCTCCAGATCTGACTACCAAGTCATCAACATAGCATTCGACATGTTTATGCATCATATCTTGGAAAATATTTTTCATTGCCCTTTGATATGTTGCCCCAGCATTTTTGAGACCGAAAGGCATGACTTTGTAACAGTAAATTCCAAGCGGCGTTCTGAAAGCCGTCGCCTCTTCATCTTCGGGTGCCATCCTGATTTGATTATAGCCTGCATATCCGTCCATAAAGGACATGATAGCATATTGAGTAGTGCTGTCGATTAATAATTCTGTTATCGGGAGGGGGAAATCGTCTTTTGGACATGCTTCATTCAGATCTCTGAAATCAATGCATACTCTGATCTGTCCGTTCTTCTTTTTCACCGGAACAATGTTTGATATCCATTTGGGATATTTAACTTCTCTGATGAACCCAACCTTTATTAGCTTATTTACTTCTTTTTCGATTAATGGAATCAGTGGGTGAAATCGCCTTTGTGCTTGCTTGACTGGTTTCTTTTCTTTGGAGATATTTAACCGATGCATTGCTACGGAGGGTTCCAGTCCCGGCATTTCTTCATATGTCCAAGCGAAGACATCTTTGTTTTCTTTGAGAAGTTGACCATATTTCTCAAATTCTTGATCTGAAAGATGATCTTTGATGAATGTGTTCCTTGGCTCTTCTTTGTTCCCAAATTTATTTCTCGCAGCCATCTATCGTCGGTTGCCCCCGTCTTCTATTTGCTTTGGAGCGGTTTCAGGATATTCAATTATCTTAGTATCTTGCGTGGTTGAAGTCATATTAACTGATATCATGTTTACTGCTGATTCTACTCCCAATCCTTGAAATTTTCTTCGCTTTTCTTGATTAACCCCGAGTGGGATTTGAATTCCTTTCCCATTATTCAAGCCAGTGGGTTCATCACAATCAAAACCCATGTTTCTCATAATCTTCTTGCTTATTGCACTGTACTTTCTTAAATTCTGCGGTGCTAATTCTCCATGATATACATTGCTTACATTTTCACTCTTCTCTTCTGATGCAGCATGGAATTCTATCGGTTCCGGATATTTAGCACTGGCTTTGACTCGAAATGTTCTTGGAGCGGCTGTAAATGGCTTACATCTTTCGATATTGGGTAATGGCACTGTGTAATTGGACTGTAAAACTTTCAGCTGTTCTGTCGACAACAGTGTCAACGGCGGTTGTCCCGGTTGTCTCAGGCGCTTTGGTACAAAATAGAATTTCTTTCTTGCTTCTGCAGATCTAGAAGATTCTACTCTTTCTTCTTTATTTACCCTGGCATCTTTTACGATTCTCTTCCCATCATCATTTCTCATTTCTTCAGAGAAACATTTGTAATAACTGGCGTCTGCAAAGAAAGACTCAGCTTCTGTGTAGGGTTTTGCATCAGCCATTACTTTACACTGCACCCCATCTTTACAGTATTTGAAACATTGGTGTAGAGTAGAAGGTACGATATGATACTGATGTATCCATGGCCTTCCCAAGAGAAGGTTATATGTCGTCACAGCATTTATAACATGACATACAACAGTAGTGATTAATTCCTCTATTTCCAATGTTACTGTGATTTTACTGAGAGTGCACGTTGCCCATCTTGATTAAACCCCTCGTATCATCATTCATTTGGGCGCAGTCGATCGGCGAAAAACCCAATTTAGTAACCATTGAGAGTGGCAAAAGATTTACATGGACCCATTATCTATCATAATTCTTTTTATCTTCTTCTCACAAATATATCCTTCTATCATCAATGGCTGTTATGTTCCTTTTCACCAATTAAATCATCATCGAGAAAGATATTACTGGTACAATTCATCTTCTCATTATTTCTTTCATTCTTCATTTCTGTCAGTAAAGTTTCTCTCACATTGTGATCAGACAGTGCTTGAATCAAACTATGTCGAAATTCTTCTGACAACTTGAGCGCATCGTAAATACTTAACCATGCCGGTATACCCTTCAAGTGGCCGACTACATCATAAGCTACTTTTGTCACTGCAGCTCCATTTCTATTCTTGTCCTCAGTATTCTGTCTTTAGTCACTTCTTTCCTTATTATTTCTGCTTTCTGCTTTACCGGACTTGTTATTTGCTTCCCTGATCGCAACGTAATCATTGTTGCACTTCTTGTCAACTTTTCCTTTTTTAGTCCCCGCTTGTTTTCTTGTATTGACAGGATACATTTACTGTTGCCTTTGCATTCTTTTCTTTGCTTCCACTGGTTATTATGTCACCTCTTTTATCATCCATTTGTATAATGCATTTTAACGTATAACAATTTTCCGTCGGATGCCCTACTAGGCGATGATAACGGCAGAAGTTTCTTTCCCGAGTCCTTGTCGCATCTTCAGGACGTTTTGGTTCTGGTAATTCCAAGGTACCTGCCTTTAGCAATTGTTGCATCATAGGCACCACGTCTTCTTTATCGAACTCAAATCCTTCATGTGAATCGAGCATTCTGAGCTTTTTTCCACCGTACCTGTCTCTTGTTTGATTCCAGCCTTCTTTTCCTTCTGGCCTTTTATCTCTTGAACCCCTCACATCTTGATTCTTTTTATCCCGGTCAATGGTATTGACGGTTGTCCTGCCAGGCATTCTTCTGACAGTTTCATGATGAAATGCCGGCATCTTGCGAGTCATTAGCTCCAATGCATGGGCTTTGGTAGCCAAATCGCGAAAAGTCCCAATATCAGCGCTAGTGAGTCCGAACGCAATTCCTGTCTCCATAGAGTTCAGACACATTTTGACTTGTTCCTTTTCTTCGGCAATTGCCTACACGATGCCCCGGTGTTTTCCATCTGTCTATGAATTTTTCAACGGGTTCTCCTTCTACCGTCGTCGAAGCTAGTTCTGTGATGCTAACGTCACGTTCTGACGAGAAGAAGTTCGACATGAAAGCATCTTGCATTTCTTCCCATGTCCGTATGGACCCTGGTGCCAAATTTGAATACCACCTGAAAGCTTTGCTTGTCAATGATGACCCAAATAAGCGTAAGCAATATTGAGGTATCGTGGAAAAATTCCCCATGCTGGTGATGAAATGCATCAGGTGTTCTTCCGGCGATCCTTCCCCATTGAACTTTTGGAAATCTGGGTGTTTGAAGTTGGCTGGAAATGGAACATCCTCTACCTCTCTCGGGTAGGGTGTTCGGTATCTGAAACGACCGGTATTCGCGCGCTCTCTCTCTATTCTAACTGCTTCTTCGACGACTTGTCTTACGTCATCTTGTGTTATAGCTCTTGTTGCTGGAACTGAACCTCGTGATCCTATCCCCTGCGGACGGGAACCTTCAGGCTGGTTCTCTTGTCCATTTGTCGCTCCCATCATGGGTGGAGCTACTATTTGGGCTACATTATGTGCCAGGGTTGTCAAAGCTTCCCTGAGATTCCGGCATTCATCCATTAGCATTCTTTGTGCCTCCGCCATTTGATCAACACGTTCTTCAGTAGTTGGTCTATTTCCTTGACCTGTTTCTGCCATATATACTGCGGCTCCTTGACTGTTTGTCGAAACTGTTTTTGGAGTAGAACGAGAGTATGCTGATATAACAGGACTTATAAAGAGGGGAGAAATTGGAGTCTCATTTGACTCTCGTGTGCTTTCTGTGCTTTTAACCGATCGAGGTGATACAGTTATAGGCGAGCTTGTTTGCGGTGATACTTGCATCGGTGATTCTACCATCAGTGCCTTACCTTTTTGTGCTTGTGTCCATTTGGTCTTTGGAGCGACCAAAGCTGGAAAATCCTGCGACGAGAACTGCGGAGCAACTTGTTCAGGGTAAATCGCCGGGGGAGCGAGTTCGGGTTTTCTTCTTGCTATACTCCGTGTAATTGGTCCCTCAGTTCTTGGTGCAAACAATTTTGCCTTGCGAATCTTTGAGGCCTTTGCTTTTGTTCTTTTGGATAAAACCAGAGTCCAGTTTTCATTGTTTTCTTGTAGTTGAGGTGAAACGGAAATAACTCCTG
Source organism: Magnolia changhungtana (assembly GCA_030180095.1). NCBI lineage: Eukaryota > Viridiplantae > Streptophyta > Magnoliopsida > Magnoliales > Magnoliaceae > Magnolia > Magnolia changhungtana. The sequence continues at coordinate 49,971 of JASAUF010000258.1, read as the reverse complement.
CTGTCACTTGAATCACATTGCACCCGTTTGAAGTGCTTGCTTTTGTATGCTCAGGAATTTCGCTTGGCGCATACTCAATTACAAACCCAGTAGCGATAAATTGGAAGTTCACCTTTCTCACAGTGTTAGCCATTAGCAGTGTTGTGTGATTGAATTTGAGTACCTTCAATAACAAAACACATCTAAAATTAGTACGTGAAAGACTAAGTAAACTACCTTGGAGATGAAGGGGAGGATGTTCCCACTGAGAGTCGCCATTTTGGCGTCTAATAGACGCCAAAAAAAAAATGACAAGAGTCTTGCAATTTTCCCAATGTTAGTGTTAAATAAGATAAGTCCCCAGCAGAGTCGCCATTTTGTTTCGACAAGGAAACAAAGGTATTTGATTTGGGAGAGTCATCTTATTTAAACATAACAATGAAATAATTACAAAGACAATCATCACACTTTATTGATTCTGAATTCATTTACATCCTCTGGTATCCCTTGATTCTAAGATAGCTTACAAAGAACTCATTACAAATGTCAATTATTATAGCTAAATATAATTTCGACAGCATAACGGCAATGATGTCAATCATCTCCTATGACTTAGGAGGAATAGACAAGTTATTCAATAATCTTCAAGAGAACGGAAATTCCGGCAGCATTTCAGTGCTATTTTGGTCATCTCCTGAAACTTAGGAGGAATACGTCTCTTCATCGATGATTCTTCCTTTTTTCTTGATCAAGAAGAACTTGAAACTTTGAGGATTCCAATCATTCCAACAGCATTTCAGCCCATTGCTGTCAAAACTGTCAAGAAATAGGTTTGCGCGGTCCGCGCAAACCATATGCTTTGCGCGGGTCCCAAACCATATAAGCACTCTGTTGCTTTTGCGCGGCGATCGTATGCAAACTTCCAGGAGTCCAATACTCCTTTGCGCGGGGTCGCGCAAAGTGCAGGAGTCCAATACTCCGCACCTTCTGTCTTCTTTCTCGCCTTTGCTTCACTTCTGAAATCTTCGAACCCCTTTTGAGAGAAGGAATGGGGTATTTATAGACATTTTCACCAGTGAAAATCTCAGATCTTGTCGATGTGGGACAAAAAATATCATCCAACTATTTTTACTGCAGCATTATAGACTTTGCGCGGACTCGCGCAAACAATATGCTTTGCGCGGTCTCGCGCAAACCCTTCAATCTCGCGCAAAGTTTCCTCTGTCCAATCCGCGCACACTCTTCACTTTGCGCGGTCTTTGTGTAATCATTTCTCTTTGCGCGACCTCGCGCAAAGTGGTCTTGAAGCTGTTTTTTTTCATCTTCAAAGTGATTTCTTGATCTTTTTCTTCTTCTCTTCCTTGCTTATTTTATGCCTCAACACATTGGAATGATAACTTGACAAGCATCTAAATGAGACAAGAATTGGGTAATTTTGAGACCGTTCGATATCCCAAAAGCACATTGGAACTCTTTGATCGTCATTTTGTAATTTGGAATGTTAATCTTTCCAAATCGCGCGATCCAATCGAGACGCTCATAACTCCCTCATTTGATGTCGGATTCAATTTTTGGTCATCTGAAAGGTACTTTAGCGCTCTTTCATTCCTGAATGGAATCGTCATATTCCGAGACCATTTGGGCATCCGTAAGAGGGATCGCAATCATCGGTACTGAATTTCTCCTTCATCTCCTTGTCCAACAGTAGCCTTCATAACTTTGTCTTCAGTGGTTGAATTTGGACTATTTTGAGCTCATTGGAATGGTAACTTAACAAGCATCTAAATGAGACTAGAATTGGGTAATTTTGAGACCGTTCGATATCCCAAAAGAATGTTGGAGCTCTTCGATGGTCAATTTACAATTTGGATTGTTAATCTTTCCAAATCGTGCGATCCAACGGAGATGCTCACAAATCCCTCGTTTGATTTCGGATTGGGTCAATTTTTGGTCATCTGAAAGGTACTTTAGTGCTCTTTCATTCCTGACAGGAATCATCATTTTCTGAGACCATTTGGGGATCCATAAGTGACATCGCACTCGTCGGTACTGAATTTCTTCTTCATCTCCATTTCCAATTGTTACCTTCTTAACTCTCTCTTCAGTGGTCGAATTTAGACTATTTTGAGCTCATTGGAATGTTAACTTAACAAGCTTCTTAATACCACCAGAATTGGGTAATTTCGGCATCGTTCATTATCCCAAAAGCACGTTGGAAATCGTTGATCATCATTTTGCAATATGAATTGTTAATCTTTCCAAATCGCGCGATCCAACGGAGATGCTCATAACTCCCTCATTTCAAGTCGGATTGGGTCAATTTTTGATCATCTGAAAGGTACATTAGTGATCTTTTATTCCTTACAGGAATCGTCGTATTCCAAGAGCATTTTAGGAAACCGTAACTAGGATCGCAGTTGTCGGTATTAAATTTCTCCTTCTTCTCCTTGTCCAACAGTAACCTTCATAACTCTCTATTCAGTGGACGAATTTAGACAATTTTGAGCTCAATGGAATGGTAACTTGACAAGCTTCTAAATGAGACCAGAATTGGGTAATTTCGAGGCTGTTCGATATCCTAAAAGCACATTGGAATACTTCGATCGTCATTTTGCAATTCGGATTGTTAATCTTTCCAAATCGCGTATCCAACGGACACGCTCATAATTCCCTCGTTTGAAATCAGATTTGATCAATTTTTGGTCATATGAAAGGTACTTTAGCCCTCTTTCATTCCTGAATGGAATCATCGTATTCCAAGACCATTTGGGTATCCATAAGTGGGATCGTAATTGTCGGTACTGAATTTCTCCTTCATCTCCTTGTCCAACAGAAACCTTCATAACTCTCTATTCAATGGTCGAATTTAGACAATTTTGAGCTCATTGGAATGGTAACTTGACAAGCATCTAAATGAGACCAGAATTGGGTAATTTCGGGACAGTTAGATATCCCAAAAGCACGTTGGAACTCTTCATATGTCATTTTACAATTTGGATTGTTAATCTTTCCAAATCGTGCGATCCAATGGAGATGCTCATAAGTCCCTCGTTTGATTTCGGATTAGGTCAATTTTTGGTCATCTGAAAGGTACTTTAGTGCTCTTTCATTCCTGAAGGGAATCATCATTTTCTGAGACCATTTGGGGATCCGTAAGTGAGATCGCACTCATCAGTACTGAATTTCTTCTTCATCTCCATTTCCAATTGTTTCCTTCATAACTCTCTCTGCAGTGGTCGAATTTAGACTATTTTGAGCTCATTGGAATGATAACTTAACAAGCTTCTTAATACGACCAGAATTGGGTAATTTCGACACCGTTCATTATCCCAAAAGCATGTTGTAAATCTTTGATCGTCATTTTACAATATGAATTGTTAATCTTTCCAAATCGCGCGATCCAAAGGAGACGCTCATAACTCCCTCCTTCGATGTCGGATTGGGTTGATATTTGGTCATCTGAAAGGTAATTTTGTACTCTTTCATTCCTGACTCGAATCGTCATATTCCGAGCCATTTGGGCATTCGTAAGTGGGATCACAATCGTCGGTACAAAATTTCTCCATCATCACCTTGTCCAATAGTAACCATCATAACTCCCTCTTCAGTGGTGAATTTAGACTATTTTTAGCTCATTGGAAAGGTAACTTAATAAGCTTCTTAATGAGACCAGAATTGGGTAATTTTGAGACCGTTCAATATCCCAAAAGCACGTTGGAACTCTTCGATCGTCATTTTGCAATTTGAATTGTTAATCTTTCCAAATCGCGCGATCCAACAAAGACGCTCATAACTCCCTCGTTTGATGTCAGATTGGGTCGATTTTTGGTCATCTGAAAGGTACATTAGTGCTCTTTCATTCCTTACTGGAATCGTCGTATTCTAAGACCATTTTGGGCATTAGTAAGTGGAATCGCAATCGTCGGTACTGAATTTCTCCTACTTCTTGTTGTCCAACATTAACCTTCATAACTCTCTCTTCAGCGGTCGAATTTAGACAAATTGTGCTCATTGAAATGGTAACTTGACAAGCATCAAAATGAGACTAGAATTGGGTAATTTTGAGACCGTTCGAAATCCCAATAGCACGTTGGAACTCTTCGATTGTCATTTTACAATTTGGATTGTTAATCTTTCCAAATTGTGCGATCCAACGGAGACACTCATAACTCCCTCGTTTGATTTCAGATTGGGTCGATTTTTGGTCATCTGAAAGGTACTTTAGTGCTCTTTCATTCCTAATAGGAATCGTCATTTTTTGAGACCATTTGGGCATCCGTAAGTGAGATCGTACTCGTCAGTACTGAATTTCTTCTTCATCTCCATTTCCAATTGTTACCTTCATAACTCTCTCTTCAGTGGCCGAATTTAGACTATTTTGAGCTCATTGGAATGGTAACTTAACAAGCTTCTTAATGTGACCAGAATTTAGTAATTTCGACACCGTTCATTATCCCAAAAGCACGCTGGAAATCGTTGATCATCATTTTGCAATTTGAATTTTTAATCTTTCCAAATCACGCGATCCAACGGAGGCGCTCATAACTCCTTCGTTTGATTTCGAATTGGGTCAATTTTTGGTCATCTAAAAGGTACTTTAGTGCTCTTTTATTCCTGATAGGAATCGTCATTTTTTGACACCATTTGGGTATCCGTAAGTGAGATCGCACTTGTCGGTACTGAATTTCTTCTTCATCTCCATTTCCAATTGTTACCTTTATAACTCTCTCTTCAGTGGTCAAATTATACTATTTTGAGCTCATTGGAATGGTAACTTAACAAGCTTCTTAATGCGACCAGAATTGGGTAATTTCGACACCGTTCATTATCCCAAAAGCACGTTGCAAATCGTTGATCGTCATTTTGCAATTTGAATTGTTAATCTTTCCAAATCGCGCGAATCCAACGGAGATGCTCATAACTCCCTCATTTGAAGTCGATTGGATCGATTTTTGATCATCTGAAAGGTACATTAGTGGTCTTTTATTCCTTACAGGAATCGTCGTATTTCGAGAGCATTTTGGGAGACTGTAACTAGGATCGCAGTTGTCGGTATTAAATTTCTCCTTCTCCTTGTCCAACAGTAACCTTCATAACTCTCTATTCAGTGGACGAATTTAGACAATTTTGAGCTCAATGGAATGGTAACTTGACAAGCTTCTAAATGAGACCGAAATGGGTAATTTTGAGGCCGCTCGATATCCTAAAAGCATGTTGGACACTTCGATCGTCATTTTGTAATTTGGATTGTTAATCCTTCCAAATCGGTGATTCAACAGAGACGCTCATAATTCCCTCGGATTTGGTCATTTTTTGGTCATCTGAAAGGTACTTTTGCTCTCTTTCATTCTGAATGGAATCGTCAGTATTCCAAGACCATTTGGGTATCCGTAAGTGGGATCGTAATCGTCGGTCTTGAATTTCTCCTTCATCTCCTTGTCCAACGAAACCTTCATAACTCTCTATTCAGTGGTCGAATTTAGACAATTTTGAGCTCATTGGAATGGTAACTTGACAAGCATCTAAATGAGACCAGAATTGGGTAATTTCGAGACTATTCGATATCCCAAAAGCACGTTGGAACTCTTCATATGTCATTTTACAATTTGGATTGTTAATCTTTCCAAATTGTGCGATCCAACGCAGACGCTCATAACTCCCTCCTTTGATGTCGGATTGGGTCGATATTTGGTCATCTGAAAGGTACTTTTGTACTCTTTCATTCCTGACTCGAATCATCATATTCCGAGCCATTTGGGCATTCGTAAGTGGGATCACATTGTTGGTACAAAATTTCTCCATCATCACCTTGTCCAATAGTAACCATCATAACTCTCTCTTCGGTGGTGAATTTAGACTATTTTTAGCTCATTGGAAAGGTAACTTAAAAAGCTTCTTAATGAGACTAGAATTGGGTAATTTTGAGACCGTCCAATATCCCAAAAGCACGTTGGAACTCTTCGATCACCATTTTGCAATTTGAATTGTTAATCTTTCTAAATCGCGCGATCCAACGGAGACGCTCATAACTCCCTCATTTGATGTCGGATTGGGTCGATTTTTGGTCATCTAAAAGGTACATTAGTGCTCTTTCATTCCTTACTGGAATCGTCGTATTCCGAGACCATTTGGGCATCCGTAAGTGGAATCGCAGTCATCGGTACTGAATTTCTCCTTCTTCCCGTTGTCCAACATTAACCTTCATAACTCTTTCTTTAGCGGTTGAATTTAGACAAATTTGTGCTCATTGAAATGGTAACTTGACAAGCATCTAAATGAGACCATATTTGGGTAATTTTGAGACCGTTCGATATCCCAAAAGCACATTGGAACTCTTCGATCTCCATTTTGCAATTTGGATTGTTAATCTTTCCATATCGGGCAATGCAACGGAGAAACTCATAACTCCCTCGTTTGATGTCAGATTGGGTCGATTTTCGGTCATCTGAAAGGAAATTTAGTGCTCTTTCATTCTTGGCTAGAATTGTCGTATTCTGAGACCATTTGGGCATCCGTAAGTGCGATCGCAATCATCGGTACTGAATTTCTCCTTCATCTCCTTGTCCAACAGTAACCTTTATAACTTTTTATTCAGTGGTTGAATTTAGACAAATTTGAGCTCATTGGAATGGTAACTTGACAAGCTTCTAAATGAGACAAGAATTGGGTAATTTCGAGACCGTTCAATATCCCAAAAGCACGTTGGAACTCCTCGATTGTCATTTTACAATTTAAATTTTTAATCTTTCTAAATTGCGCATTCCAACGGAGATGCTCATAACTCCCTCGTTTGAAGTCAGATTGGATCAATTTTTGGTCATCTGAAAGGTACTTTAGCGCTCTTTCTTTCCTAACTGAAATAGTCGTATTCCGACACCATTTTGGGCATCCGTAAGTGGGATCATAGTCATCGCTATTGAATTTCTCCTTCTTCTCCTTGTCCAACAGTAACCCTCATAACTCTCTCTTCAGCGGTCGAATTTAGACAATTTTGAGCTCATTAGAATGGAAAATTTACACGCTTCTAAATGAGACCATAATTGGGTAATTTCGAGACTGTTCGATATCCCAAAAGTACGTTGGAACTGTTCGATCGTCATTTTGCAATTTGGATGGTTAATCTTTTCAAATCGCTCGATCCAATGGCGACGCTCATAACTCCCTAGTTTGATGTCGGATTGGGTCAATTTTTGGTCATCTAAAAGGAAATTTAGTGCTCTTTCATTACTGACTTGAATCATCATATTCTGAGACCATATGGGCATCCGTAATTGGGATCGCAATTGTCGGTACTGAATTCTCCTTCATCTCCTTGTCCAACAGTAACCTTCATAACTCTCTATTCAATGGTCGAATTTAGACAATTTTGTGATCATTGGAATGGTAACCTGACAAGCTTCTAAATGAGACCAGCATTGGGTAATTTCGAGACCGTTCGATATCCTAAAAGCATGTTGGAACTCTTCGATCATCATTTTGGAATTTGGATTGTTAATCTTTCCAAATCACGCGATCCAATGGAGACGCTCATAAGTCCCTCGTTTGAAGTTGGATTTGGTCAATTTTTGGTCATCTGAAAGGTACTTTAGCTCTCTTTCATTCCTGAATGGAATCATCGTATTTCGAGACCATTTGGGTATCCGTAAGTGGGATCGAAATCGTCGGTACTGAATTTCTCCTTCATCTTCTTGTCCAACAGTAACCTTCATAACTCTCTATTCAGTGGTCAAATTTAGACAAATTTGAGCTAATTGGAATCATAACTTGACAAGCTTCTAAATAAGACCAGAATTGGGTAATTTTGAGACTGTTCGATATCCCAAAAGCACGTTGGAACTCTTCGATCGTCATTTTCCAGTTTGGATTGTTAATCTTTCCAAATCGGGTGATCCAACGGAGACGCTCATAACTCCCTCATTTGATGTCGGATTGGGTCAATTTTTGATCGTCTGAAAGGTACCTTAACGCTCTTTCATTCCTGAATAGAATCATCGTATTCTAAGACCATTTGGGCATCCGTAAGTGGGATCACAATCGTCGGTACTGAATTTCTCCTTCATCTCCTTGTCCAACAGTAACCTTCATAACTCTCTCTACAGTGGTCGAATTTAGACTATTTTTAGTTCATTGGTATTGTAACTTGACAAGCATCTAAATGAGACCAGAATTGGGTAATTTCGAGACTGTTCGATATCCCAATAGCACGTTGGAACTCTTCGATCGTCATTTTACAATTTGGATTGTTAATCTTTCCAAATCGGGTGATCCAACAGAGACGCTCATAACTCCCTCGTTTGATTTTGGATTGGGTCAATTTTTGGTCATCAGAAAGGAAATTTAGTGCTCTTTCATTCCTGACTGGAATCGTCATATTCTGAGACCATTTGGGCATCCATAAGTGGGATCACAATCGTCGGTACTGAATTTCTCCTTCATCTCCTTGTCCAATAGTAACCTTCATAACTCTCTCTACAGTGGTCGAATTTAGACTATTTTTAGTTCATTGGTATTGTAACTTGACAAGCTTCTAAATAAGACCAGAATTGGGTAATTTCGAGACTGTTCAATATCCCAAAAGCACGTTGGAACTCTTCGATCGTCATTTTCCAGTTTGGATTGTTAATCTTTCCAAATCGGGTGATCCAACGGAGACGCTCATAACTCCCTCGTTTGATTTTGGATTGGGTCAATTTTTGGTCATCAGAAAGGAAATTTAGTGCTCTTTCATTCCTGACTCGAATCGTCATATTCTGAGACCATTTGGGCATCCGTAAGTGGGATCACAATCATCGGTACTGAATTTCTCCTTCATCTCCTTGTCCAACAGTAAAGACAAGGAGAAATGACCAATGGATGAACATTTGAAGGTTACTGTTGGACAAGGAGATGAAGGAGAAATTCAGTACCGACGACTGCGATCCAACTTACGGATGCCCAAATGGTCTCAGAATATGATGATTCCAGTCAGGAATGAAAGAGCAGTAAATTTCCTTTCAGATGACCAAAAATTAACCTAATCCGACATCAAACAAGGGAATTATGAACATCCTCGTTGGATTGTACGATTTGGAAAGATTAACAATCCAAATTGTAAAATGACGATCGAAGAATTCCAACGTGTTTTTGGGATATTGAACGATCTCGAAATTACCCAATTCTGGTCTCATTTAGAACCTTGTCAAGTTACCATTCCAATGATCACAAAATTCTCTAAATTCGACCACTGAATACAGAGTTATGAAGGTTACTGTTGGACAAGGAGATGAAGGAGAAATTCAGTACCGATGACTGCGATCCCACTTACGGATGCCCAAATGGTCTCAGAATATGACGATTCCAGTCAGGAATGAAAGAGCACTAAATTTCCTTTCAGATGACCAAAAATCGACCCAATCTGAAATCAAACGAGGGAGTTATGAGCGTCTCTGTTGGATCGCGCGATTTTGGAAGATTAACAATCCAAATTGTAAAATGACGATCGAAGAGTTCCAACGTGCTATGGGGATATCGAACAGTCTCAAAATTACCCAATTCTGGTCTCATTTAGATGCTTGTCAAGTTACAATACCAATGAACTAAAAATAGTCTAAATTCGACCACTGTAGAGAGAGTTATGAAGGTTACTGTTGGACAAGGAGATGAAGGAGAAAATCAGTACCGACGATTGTGATCCCACTTACGGATGCCCAAATGGTCTCAGAATACGATGATTCTATTCAGGAATGAAAGAGCGTTAAGGTACGTTTCAGACGATCAAAAATTGACCCAATCCGACATCAAATGAGGGAGTTATGAGCGTCTCCGTTGGATCACCCAATTTAGAAAGATTAACAATCCAAACTGGAAAATGATGATCAAAGAGTTCTAACGTGCTTTTGGGATATCGAACAGTCTCGAAATTACCCAATTCTGGTCTTATTTAGAAGCTTGTCAAGTTACCATTCCAATTAGCTCAAATTTGTCTAAATTCGACCACTGAATAGAGAGTTATGAAGGTTACTGTTGGACAAGAAGATGAAGGAGAAATTCAGTACCGACGATTTCGATCCCACTTACGGATACCCAAATGGTCTCGAAATATGATGATTCCATTCAGGAATGAAAGAGAGCTAAAGTACCTTTCAGATGACCAAATCCAACTTCAAACGAGGGACTTATGAGCGTCTCCATTGCATCGCGTGATTTGGAAAGATTAACAATCCAAATTCCAAAATGATGATCGAAGAGTTCCAACGTGCTTTTAGGATATCGAACGGTCTCGAAATTACCCAATGCTGGTCTCATTTAGAAGCTTGTCAGGTTACCATTCCAATGATCACAAAATTGTCTAAATTCGACCATTGAATAGAGAGTTATGAAGGTTACTGTTGGACAAGGAGATGAAGGAGAATTCAGTACCGACAATTGTGATCGCAATTACGGATGCCCATATGGTCTCAGAATATGACGATTCAAGTCAGTAATGAAAGAGCACTAAATTTCCTTTTAGATGACCAAAAATTGACCCAATCCGACATCAAACTAGGGAGTTATGAGCGTCGCCATTGGATCGAGCGATTTGAAAAGATTAACCATCCAAATTGCAAAATGACGATTGAACAGTTCCAACGTGCTTTTGGGATATCGAACAGTCTCGAAATTACCCAATTATGGTCTCATTTAGAAGCGTGTAAATTTTCCATTCTAATGAGCTCAAAATTGTCTAAATTCGACCGCTGAAGAGAGAGTTATGAGGGTTACTGTTGGACAAGGAGAAGAAGGAGAAATTCAATAGCGATGACTATGATCCCACTTACGGATGCCCAAAATGGTGTCGGAATACGACTATTTCAGTTAGGAAAGAAAGAGCGCTAAAGTACCTTTTAGATGACCAAAAATTGATCCAATCTGACTTCAAACGAGGGAGTTATGAGCATCTCCGTTGGAATGCGCAATTTAGAAAGATTAAAAATTCAAATTGTAAAATGACAATCGAGGAGTTCCAACGTGCTTTTGGGATATTGAACGGTCTCGAAATTACCAATTCTTATCTCATTTAGAAGCTTGTCAAGTTACCATTCCAATGAGCTCAAATTTGTCTAAATTCAACCACTGAATAAAAAGTTATAAAGGTTACTGTTGGACAAGGAGATGAAGGAGAAATTTAGTACCGATGATTGCGATCGCACTTACGGATGCCCAAATGGTCTCAGAATACGACAATTCCAGCCGAGAATGAAAGAGCACTAAATTTCCTTTCAGATGACCGAAAATCGACCCAATCCGACATTAAACGAGGGAGTTATGAGTTTCTCCGTTGCATTGCCCGATATGGAAAGATTAACAATCCAAATTGCAAAATGGCGATCGAAGAGTTCCAATGTGCTTTTGGGATATCGAACGGTCTCAAAATTACCCAAATCTAGTCTCATTTAGATGCTTGTCAAGTTACCATTTCAATGAGCACAATTTTGTCTAAATTCAACCGCTAAAGAAAGAGTTATGAAGGTTAATGTTGGACAACGGGAAGAAGGAGAAATTCAGTACCGATGACTGCGATTCCACTTACGGATGCCCAAAATGGTCTCGGAATATGATGATTCCAGTAAGGAATGAAAGAGCACTAATGTACCTTTTAGATGACCAAAAATTGACCCAATCCGACATTAAACGAGGGAGTTATGAGCGTCTCCGTTGGATCGCGCGATTTAGAAAGATTAACAATTCAAATTGCAAAATGGTGATCGAAGAGTTCCAACGTGCTTTTGGGATATTGGACGGTCTCGAAATTACCCAATTCTGGTCTCATTAAGAAGCTTTTTAAGTTACCTTTCCAATGAGCTAAAAATAGTCTAAATTCACCACTGAAGAGAGAGTTATGATGGTTACTATTGGACAAGGTGATGATGGAGAAATTTTGTACCGACGATTGTGATCCCACTTACGAATGCCCAAATGGCTCGGAATATGACGATTCGAGTTAGGAATGAAAGAGTACAAAAGTACCTTTCAGATGACCAAATATCGACCCAATCCGACATCAAAGGAGGGAGTTATGAGCGTCTCCGTTGGATCGCACAATTTGGAAAGATTAACAATCCAAATTGTAAAATGACATATGAAGAGTTCCAACGTGCTTTTGGGATATCGAATAGTCTCGAAATTACCCAATTCTGGTCTCATTTAGATGCTTGTCAAGTTACCATTCCAATGAGCTCAAAATTGTCTAAATTCGACCACTGAATAGAGAGTTATGAAGGTTTCTGTTGGACAAGGAGATGAAGGAGAAATTCAGTACCGACGATTACGATCCCACTTACGGATACCCAAATGGTCTTGGAATACGACGATTCCATTCAGGAATGAAAGAGAGCAAAAGTACCTTTCATATGACCAAAAATTGATCAAATCTGATTTTAAACGAGGGAATTATGAGCGTCTCTGTTGGATCGCGCGATTTGGAAAGATTAACAATCCAAATTGCAAAATGACGATCGAAGTGTCCGAACATGCTTTTAGGATATCGAACAGCCTCGAAATTACCCATTTCTGGTCTCATTTAGAAGCTTGTCAAGTTACCATTCCATTGAGCTCAAAATTGTCTAAATTCGTCCACTGAATAGAGAGTTATGAAGGTTACTGTTGGACAAGGAGAAGGAGAAATTTAATACCGACAACTGCGATCCTAGTTACAGTCTCCCAAAATGCTCTCGAAATACGACGATTCCTGTAAGGAATAAAAGATCACTAATGTACCTTTCAGATGATCAAAAATCGATCCAATCCGACTTCAAATGAGGGAGTTAGGAGCATCTCCGTTGGATTGCGCGATTTGGAAAGATTAACAATTCAAATTGCAAAATGACGATCAACGATTTGCAACGTGCTTTTGGGATAATGAACGGTGTCGAAATTACCCAATTTTGGTCGCATTAAGAAGCTTGTTAAGTTACCATTCCAATGAGCTCAAAATAGTATAATTTGACCACTGAAGAGAGAGTTATAAAGGTAACAATTGGAAATGGAGATGAAGAAGAAATTCAGTACCGACAAGTGCGATCTCACTTACGGATACCCGAATGGTCTCAAAAAATGACGATTTCTATCAGGAATGAAAGAGCACTAAAGTACCTTTTAGATGACCAAAAATCGACCCAATCCGAAATCAAATGAAGGAGTTATGAGCGCCTCCGTTGGATCGCGTGATTTGGAAAGATTAAAAATTCAAATTGCAAAATGATGATCAACGATTTCCAGCGTGCTTTTGGGATAATGAACGGTGTCGAAATTACTAAATTCTGGTCACATTAAGAAGCTTGTTAAGTTACCATTCCAATGAGCTCAAAATAGTCTAAATTCGGCTACTTAAGAGAGAGTTATGAAGGTAACAATTGGAAATGGAGATGAAGAAGAAATTCAGTACCGATGAGTACGATCTCACTTACGGATGCCCAAAATGTCTCAAAAAATGACGATTCCTGTTAGGAATGAAAGAGCACTAAAGTACCTTTCAGATGACCAAAAATCAACCCAATCCGAAATCAAACGAGGGAGTTATGAGTGTCTCCGTTGGATCGCACGATTTGGAAAGATTAACAATCCAAATTGTAAAATGACGATCGAAGAGTTCCAACGTGGTATTGGGATTTCGAACGGTCTCAAAATTACTCAATTCTAGTCTCATTTGATGCTTGTCAAGTTACCATTTCAATGAGCACAATTTGTCTAAATTCGACCGCTGAAGAGAGAGTTATGAAGGTTAATGTTGGACAACAAGAAGTAGGAGAAATTCAGTACCGACGACTGCGATTCTACTTACTAATGCCCAAAATGGTCTCAGAATACGACGATTCCAGTAAGGAATGAAAGAGCACTAATGTACCTTTCAGATGACCAAAAATCGACCCAATCTGACATCAAACGAGGGAGTTATGAGCGTCTTTGTTGGATCGCGCGATTTGGAAAGATTAACAATTCAAATTGCAAAATGACGATCGAAGAGTTCCAACGTGCTTTTGGGATATTGAACGGTCTCAAAATTACCCAATTCTGGTCTCATTAAGAAGCTTATTAAGTTACCTTTCCAATGAGCTAAAAATAGTCTAAATTCACCACTGAAGAGGGAGTTATGATGGTTACTATTGGACAAGGTGATGATGGAGAAATTTTGTACCGACGATTGTGATCCCACTTACGAATGCCCAAATGGCTCAGAATATGACGATTCGAGTCAGGAATGAAAGAGTACAAAAGTACCTTTCAGATGACCAAATATCAACCCAATCCGACATCAAAGGAGGGAGTTATGAGCGTCTCCTTTAGATCGCGCGATTTGGAAAGATTAACAATTCATATTGTAAAATGACGATCAAAGATTTACAACGTGCTTTTGGGATAATGAACGGTGTCAAAATTACCCAATTCTGGTCGTATTAAGAAGCTTGTTAAGTTACCATTCCAATGAGCTCAAAATAGTCTAAATTCGACCACTGCAGAGAGAGTTATGAAAGTAACAATTGGAAATGGAGATGAAGAAGAAATTCAGTACTGATGAGTGCGATCTCACTTACGGATCCCCAAATGGTCTCAGAAAATGACGATTCCCGTCAGGAATGAAAGGGCACTAAAGTACCTTTCAGATGACCAAAAATTGACCTAATCCGAAATCAAACGAGGGACTTATGAGCATCTCCATTGGATCGCACGATTTGGAAAGATTAACAATCCAAATTGTAAAATGACATATGAAGAGTTCCAACGTGCTTTTGGGATATCTAACAGTCCCGAAATTACCCAATTCTGGTCTCATTTAGATGCTTGTCAAGTTACCATTCCAATGAGCTCAAAATTGTCTAAATTCGACCATTGAATAGAGAGTTATGAAGGTTTCTGTTGGATAAGGAGATGAAGGAGAAATTCAGTACCGACGATTACGATCCCACTTATGGATACCCAAATGGTCTTGGAATACGATGATTCCATTCAGGAATGAAAGAGCGCTAAAGTACCTTTCATACGACCAAAAATTGATCAAATCTGATTTCAAATGAGGGAATTTGAGCGTGTCCGTTGGATGCGCGATTTGGAAAGATTAACAATCCGAATTGCAAAATGACGATTGAAGTGTTCCAACGTGCTTTTAGGATATCGAACAGCCTCGAAATTACCCAATTCTGGTCTCATTTAGAAGCTTGTCAAGTTACCATTCCATTGAGCTCAAAATTGTCTAAATTCGTCCACTGAATAGAGAGTTATGAAGGTTACTGTTGGACAAGGAGAAGAAGGAGAAATTTAATACTGACAACTGCGATCCTAGTTACGGTTTCCTAAAATGCTCTCGGAATACGACGATTCCTGTAAGGAATAAAAGATCACTAATGTACCTTTCAGATGATCAAAAATCGACCCAATCCGACTTGAAATGAGGGAGTTATGAGCATCTCCGTTGGATCGCGCGATTTGGAAAGATTAACAATTCATATTGCAAAATGATGATCAACGATTTCCAACGTGCTTTTGGGATAATGAACGGTGCCGAAATTACCCAATTCTGGTCGTATTAAGAAGCTTGTTAAGTTAACATTCCAATGAGCTCAAAATAGTCTAAATTCGACCACTGAAGAGAGAGTTAAGAAGGTAACAATTGGAAATGGAGATGAAGAAGAAATTCAGTACTGACGAGTGCGATCTCACTTATGGATCCCCAAATGGTCTCAGAAAATGACGATTCCTGTCAGGAATGAAAGAGCACTAAAGTACCTTTCAGATGACCAAAAATTGACCCAATCCGAAATCAAACGAGGGATTTGTGAGCATCTCCGTTGGATCGCACAATTTGGAAAGATTAACAATCCAAATTGTAAATTGACGATTGAAGAGCTCCAACATTCTTTTGGGATATCGAACGGTCTCAAAATTACCCAATTCTGGTCTCATTTAGATGCTTGTTAAGTTACCATTCCAATGAGCTCAAAATAGTCCAAATTCAACCACTGAAGACAAAGTTATGAAGGTTACAGTTGGACAAGGAGATGAAGGAGAAATTCAGTACAGACGATTGTGATCCCACTTACGGATGCCCAAATGGTCTCGAAATACGATGATTCAATTCAGGAATGAAAGAGCGCTAAAGTACCTTTCAGATGACCAAAAATTGACCCAATCCGACATCAAATGAGGGAGTTATGAGCGTCTCCGTTGGATCGCGTGATTTGGAAAGATTAACAATTCACATTACAAAATGATGATCGAAGAGTTCCAACGTGCTTTTGGGATATTGAACGGTCTCGAAATTATCCAATTCTTGTCTCATTTAGATGCTTGTCAAGTTACCATTCCAATGAGGTCAAAATTTTCTAAATTCGACCACTGAATAGAGAGTTAAGAAGGTTACTGTTGGACAAGGAGATGAAGGAGAAATTCAGTACCGATGATTGCGATCCCAATTACGGATGCCCAAATGGTCTCAGAATATGACTATTCCAGTCAAGAATGAAAGAGCACTAAATTTCCTTTCAGATGACCAAAAATCGACCCAATCTGACATCAAACTAGGTAGTTATGAGTGTCTCCATTGCATCGCGCAATTTGGAAAGATTAACAATCCAAATTGTAAAATAGCGATCGAAGAGTTCCAACGTGCTTTTAGGATATCAAAGAATCTCGAAATTTCCCAATTCTGGTCTCATTTAGATGCTTGTCAAGTTACCATTCCAATGAGCTCAAAATTGTCTAAATTCGACTGTTTAAGAGAGAGTTATGAAGGTTACTGTTGGACAAGGAGAAGAAGGAGAAATTCAGTACCGACAACTATGATTCCACTTACGGATGCCTAAAATAGTCTCGGGATATGACAATTCCAGTAAGGAATAAAAGAGCACTAATGTACCTTTCAGATGACCAAAAATCGACCCCATCCGACATCAAACGAGGGAGTTATGAGCGTCTCCGTTGGATCGCGTGATTTGGAAAGATTAACAATGCAAATGGCAAAATGACAATTGAAGAGTTCCAACATGCTTTTGGGATATTGAACGGTCTCGAAATTACCCAATTCGGTCTCATTAAGAAGCTTATTAAGTTACCTTTCCAATGTGCTAAAAACAGTCTAAATTCGACCACTGAAGAGAGAGTTATGATGGTTACTATTGGACAAGGTGATGAAGGAGAAATTTAGTACCGATGACTGCGATCTCACTTACAAAAGCCCAAATGGTCTCAGAATATGACTATTTGAGTTAGGAATGAAAGAGTACAAAAGTACCTTTCAGATGACCAAAAATCGACCCAATCCGACATCAAAGGAGGGAGTTATGAGCGTCTCCGTTGGATCGTGCAATTTGGAAAGTTTAACAATTTAAATTGTAAAATGACGATCAACGATTTCCAACGTGCTTTTGGTATAATGAACGGTGTCGAAATTACCCAATTCTGGTTGCATTAAGAAGCTTGTTAGGTTACCATTCCAATGAGCTAAAAATAGTCTAAATTCGACCACTAAAGAGAGAGTTATGAAGGTAATAATTGGGAATGGAGATGAGGAAGAAATTTCGTACCATGAGTGTGATCTCACTTACCGATGCCCAAATGGTCTCGGAAAATGACGATTCCGATCAGGAATAAAAGAGCACTAAAGTACCTTTCAGATGACCAAAAATCGACCCAATCTGAAATCGAATGAGGGAGTTATGAGCGTCTCCATTGAATCATGCAATTTGGAAAGATTAACAAATTGTAAAATGATGATCGATGAGTTCCAACGTGCTTTTGGGATATTGAACAGCCTCGAAATTACCCATTCCAGTCTCATTTGGATGCTTGTCATGTTACAATACCAATGAGCTTAAAATAGTCTAAATTCGACCACTGAAGACAGAGTTATGAAGGTTACAGTTGGACAAGGAGATGAAGGAGAAATTCAGTACAGACGATTGTGATCCCACTTACGGATGCCCAAATGGTCTCGGAATATGACGATTCCATTTAGGAATGAAAGAGCGCTAAAGTACCTTTCAGATGAGCAAAAATTAACCCAATCCAATATCAAACGAGGGAGTTATGAACGTCTCCGTTTGATCGCGCGATTTGGAAAGATTAACAATCCAATTTGGAAAATGACGATCGAACAGTTCCAACGTGCTTTTGGGATATCAAACAGTCTCAAAATTACCCAATTCTAATCTTATTTAGAAGCTTGTCAAGTTACCATTCCAATTAGCTTAAATTTGTCTAAATTCGACCACTGAATAGAGAGTTATGAAGGTTACTGTTGGACAAGGAGATGAAGGAGAAATTCAGTACAGACGATTACGATCCCACTTACGGATAACCAAATGGTCTCAGAAAATGACGATTCTGGTTAGGAATGAAAGAGCACTAAAGTACCTTTCAGATGACCAAAAATCGAGGGAGTTATGAGCGTCTCTGTTGGATCAAGCGATTTGGAAAGATTAACAATCTAAATTGTTAAATGACAATTGAAGAGTTCCAATGTGATTTTGGGATATCGAACACTCGAAATTACCCAATTCTAGTCTCATTTAGATGCTTGTCAAGTTACCATTCCAATGAGCTCAAAATAGTCTAAATTCGACCACTGAAGAGAGAGTTATGAAGGTTACTGTTGGAGAAGGAGATGAAGGAGAAATTCAGTACTGACGATTACGATCCCACTTACAGATGCCCAAATGGTCTATGAATATGACGATTACATTCAGATATGAAAGAGCGCTAAAGTACCTTTCAGATGACCAAAAATTGACCAAATCTGACATCAAACGGGGGAGTTATGAGCGTCTCCGTTAGATTGCGTGATTTGGAAAGATTAACAATCCAAATTGCAAAATGACGATCAAAGAGTTCCAAAGTGCTTTTGGGATATCGAACGGTCTCAAAATTACCCAATTCTGGTCTCATTTAGAAACTTGTCAAGTTACCATTCCAATTAGCTTAAAATTGTCCAAATTCGACCACTGAATAGAGAGTTAGGAAGGTTACTGTTAGACAAGGAGATGAAGGAGAAATTCAGTACCGATGATTGCGATCCCACTTACGGATACCCAAATGGTCTCGGAATACGACGATTTCATTCAGGAATGAAAGAGCGCTAAAGTACCTTTCAGATGACCAAAAATTGACCAAAACTGACATCAAAAGAGGGAGTTATGAGCGTCTCCGTTGGATCGCGCGATTTGGAACGATTAACAATCCAAATTCCAAAATAACGATCGAAGAGTTCCAACGTGTTTTTTGGATATCGAATGGTCTCGAAATTACCCAATTCTGGTCTCATTTAGAACCTTGCCAAGTTACCATTCCAATGAGCTCAAAATTGTCTAAATTCGACCACTGAATAGAGAGTTATGAAGGTTATCATTGGACAAGGAGATGAAAGAGAAATTCAGTAACGACGATTACGATCCCACTTACTGATGCCCAAATGGTCTCGGAATATGACGATTCCAGTCAGGAATGAAAGAGCACTAAATTTCCTTTCAGATGACCAAAAATCAACCCAATCTGACATCAAAAGAGGGAGTTATGAGCGTCTCTGTTGGATCGTGCGATTTGGAAAGATTAAAAATCCAAATTGCATAATGATGATCGAACAGTTCCAACGTGCTTTTGGGATATCGAACCGTCTCGATATTACCCAATTCTGGTCTCATTTTGAAGCTTGTAAATTTACCATTCCAATGAGCTCACAATTGTCTAAAATCGATCCAATCCGACTTCGTACAAGGGTGTTATGAGCAGCTCCGTTGGATCGCACAATTTGGAAAGATTAACAATCCAAATTGTAAAATGATGATCAAAGAGTTCCAACGTGCTTTTGGGATATCGAACGATCTCGAAATTACCCAATTCTGGTCTCATTTAGAAGCTTGTCAAGTTACCATTCCAATGAGCTCAAAATTGTCTAAATTCGACCACTGAATAGAGAGTTATGAAGGTTACTGTTGGACAAGGAGATGAGGGAGAAATTCAGTACCGATGATTGTGATCCCACTTACGGATGCCCAAATAGTTTCAGAATACAACGATTCCAGTCAAGAATGAAAGAGCACTAAATTTCTTTTCAGATGACCAAAAATTGAACCAATCCGACATCAAATGAGGGAGTTATGAGTTTCTCCGTTGCATCGTGCAATTTGGAAAGATTAACAATCCAAATTGCAAAATGACGATTGAAGAGTTCCAACGTGCTTTTGGGATATCGAACGGTCTCAAAATTACCCAATTCTGGTCTCATTTATATGCTTGTCAAGTTACCATTTCAATGAGCACAAATTTGTCTAAATTCTACCACTGAAGAGAGAGTTATGAAGGTTACTGTTGGACAATAAGAAGAAGGAGAAATTCAGTACCGACGACTGTGATTCCACTTACGGTCGCCCAAAATGGTCTCCGAATACGACGATTTTAGTAAGGAATGAAAGAGCACTATTGTAACTTTCAGATGACCAAAAATTGACCCAATCCTACATCAAATGAAGGAGTTATGAGCGTCTTCGTTGGATCGCGCGATTTGAAAAGATTAATAATTCAAATTGCAAAATGACGATCAAAGAGTTCCAACGTGTATTTGGGATACTAAACGGTCTCGAAATTACCCAATTCTAGTCTCATTAAGAAGCTTATTAAGTTACCTTTCCAATGAGCTCAAAATAGTCTAAATTTGACCACTGAAGAGAGAGTTATGATGGTTACTATTGGACAAGGTGATGAAGGAGAAATTTAGTATCGATGACAGCGATCTCACTTACGAAGGCACAAATGGTCTCGGAATATGACGATTCGAGTCAGGAATGAAAGAGTACAAAAGTACCTTTCAGATGACCATAAATTGACCCAATCCGACATCAAAGGAGGGAGTTATGAGCGTCTCCATTGGATCGCGTGATTTGGAAAGATTAACAATTCAAATTGCAAAATGACGAACAACGATTTCCAACGTGCTTTTGGGATAATGAACGGTGTCGAAATTATCCAATTCTGGTCGCATTAAGAAGCTCATTAAGTTACCATTCTAATGAGTTCAAAATAATCTAAATTCGTCCACTGAAGAGAGAGTTATGAAGGTAACAATTGGAAATGGTGATAAAGATGAAATTCAGTACTGACAAGTGCGATCTCACTTACGGATGCCCAAACGGTCTCAGAAAATGACAATTCCAATCAGGAATGAAAGAACACTAAAGTACCTTTCAGATGACCAAAAATCGACCCAATCTGAAATTAAACGAGGGAGTTATGAGCATCTCCGTTGGATCGCGCGATTTGGAAAGATTAACAATCCAAATTGTAAAATGACGATCGAAGAGTTCCAACGTGCTATTGAAATATTGAACAGTCTCGAAATTACCCAATTCTGGTCTCATGTAGATGTTTGTCAAGTTACAATACCAATGAACTAAAAATAGTCTAAATTCGACCACTGAAGACAGAGTTATGAAGGTTACTGTTGGACAAGGAGACACCGTCTACCGTCTTCCTCTCGGGATTTCAACCGTCAATGACGGGTTTTTATCAACCGATGATGTGGCCCACCAAGATAATCAAGCTGAAATAACAGCCGAATGGTCCTCTTTTAATAGCCGCAGAGATCACATGAATGCACACGCCCGTTAAAGGACAACATGATATGATGGGATTTTCCCCCTCTACCTGATGAACGGTTTAGATCCACCGATCCCTGCATGATAGTGGCCCACAACAAAAGGACGAAAGCTCTGTTCTGCGAAAGAGTCGACGTACGTCGACTCTGTAAGATTCGGTGGCCCATTTATCGGAGCTGAATGGGAAATCCACTTCGTCCATTGATTTCACTGCAAAAAACCATCAGGAATAAAGTGCTTTTGAAGTGAAATCAGCCCGACCTAGAAGATTATCTACTTCGCAGTCCATTTCATGTTCGATGGTTAGAATATTGTAACAGCCCGCATGGTTTCAAAATGCCACCTTGGCAAGGGTTAAAATTCCCTTCTGAACATGATGGACGATCCGGATCGATGATTTGAATCATGATTGGGCCACACTGAGAAAATTGCAGATGGTCAGTGAAGACGCTGTGCATTCTTTTGAGTTTGGGAAGAAGACGTCGGTCAGCGCCTGCTGACCAACTTTGGGAAATCACGTGCATGGCTCATGCACTTGTACTCCACGTACATGTCATGTACATGTAGGCTCTGGCATGATGCTTGTGAGAATCTACTCCGTTCATCCACATTATCAGCCCGTTTAACACGTTGAGCCCAAATCTGAAGCGTATCCAAATGATAGGCGGGCCCTAAATCATGATCTCAAGGGCTGATTTGTCATTTTGGCCATTTCTACAAGGATTCAGGAGCTAAAACTTAACGTGTACGGCTAATTTGTGGTTCTAAGGCTTCATACAGCGTTTCGAGCTAAACGGACGGTAGAAACCTCATGATCTTACATTCTGGGGGGCTTTTTAGGCCCGTTTAACAAGACTGCTCCACATTTCAAAGAGGATTCAAGGAAGAATTATTGGAAGAATGCTCAGGACTGATTTCAAGTCCAAGATTGGTTGATCGATTCATCGATTCCTCTTAAGTCCTAGGAGATGACAGAAGCAAGCGTCAGAATGCTGCCGAAATTTCTATATGGAAGACTTCGTTTGATTGTACTTTATTTTCAGAATCAAGGGAATTCGAGGATGTACATGAACTCAGATAAATGTGATCAATGTTCTCTCATCAAATTCTTTGTTATCATTGAATAAATCCCCCAAATCAAATACATTTATTTTCTTGTCGAAACAATTAATAATCCAAATTGCAAAATGATGATCGAATAGTTCCAACGTGCTTTTGGGATATCGAACGGTCTCGAAATTACCCAATTCTATTCTCATTTAGAAGCCTTGAAGTTACAATTCCAATGAGCTCAAAACAGTATAAATTTGATCACTGAAGAGAGTTATGAAGGTTACTGTTGGACAAGGAGAAGAGGGAGAAATTCAGTACTGACGATTGCAATCCCACTTACGAATCAACAAATAGTCTCAAAATACGACGACTCTAGTCAGGAATGAAAGAGCACTAAAGTACCTTTCAGATGACTAAAAATCGACCTAATCCGACATCAAACGAGGGAGTTATGAGCGTCTCAGTTGGATCGCGTGATTTGGAAAGATTAACAATTCAAATTATAAAATGACGATCGAAGAGTTCCAACGTGCTTTTGGGATATTGAACGGTCTTGAAATTACCCAATTCTGGTCTCATTAAGAAGCTCATTAAGTTACCTTTCCAATGAGCTCAAAATAGCCTAAATTCGACCACTGAAGAGAGATTTACGATGGTTACTATTGGATAAGGTGATGAAGGTAAAATTCAGTACCGACGACTACGATCTCACTTACGAATGCCCAAATGGTCTCAGAATATGATGATTCGAGTCAGGAAGGAAAGAGTAACCAAAAATCGACCCAATCCGACATCAAACGAGGGAGTTATGAGCGTCTCCGTTGGATCACCCAATTTGGAAAGATTAACAATTCAAATTGCAAAATGACAATCAAAGAGTTCCAACGTGCTTTTGGGATAATGAACGGTCTCAAAATTACCCAATTCTGGTCGCATTAAGAAGCTTGTTAAGTTACCATTCCAATAAGCTCAAAATAATCTAAATTCAACCACTGAAGAGAGAGTTATGAAGGTAACAATTGGACGTGACGATGAAAATGAAATTTAGTACCGACGAGTGCGATCTCACTTACGGATGCCCAAGTGGTCTCGGAAAATGACGATTCCAGTCAGGAATGAAAGAGCACTATAGTACCTTTCAGATGACCAAAAATTGACCTAATCCGACATCAAATGAGGGAGTTATGAGTGTCTCCGTTGGATCGGGCGATTTGGAAAGATTAACAATCCAAATTGCAAAATGACGATCGAACAGTTCCAACCTAGTTTGGGGATATCGAACGGCCTCAAAATTTCCCAATTCTCGTCTCATTTAGATGTTTGTCAAGTTACCATTCCAATGAGCACAAAATTGTCTAAATTCGACCGCTGAAGAGAGAGTTATGAAGGTTGCTGTTGGACAAGGAGAAGAAGAAAAGATTTAGTACCAACGACTGCAATTGTACTTACGGATGCCCAAAATGGTAAGGGAATATGACGATTCCAATAAGGAATGAAAGAGCATTAATGTACCTTTCAAAAGACCAAAAATCGACCCAATCCGACATCAAACGAGGGAGTTATGAGCATCTCCATTGGATCGGGTAATTTGGAAAGATTAACAATCTAAATTACAAAATGATGATCGAACAGTTCCAATGTGCTTTTGGGATATCGAACGGTCTCGAAATTACCCAATTCTATTCTCATTTAGAAGTCATTGAAGTTACCATTCCAATGAGCTCAAAATAGTGTAAATTCGATCACTGAAGAGAGTTATAAAGGTTACTGTTGGACAAGGAGAAGAGGGAGAAATTCAGTATTGACGACTATAATCCTACTTACGGATCCCCAAATAGTCTCAGAATATGACGACTCCAGTCAGGAATGAAAGAGCACTAAAGTACCTTTCAGATGACTAAAAGTCGACCTAATCCGACATCAAACGAGGGAGTTATGAGCGTCTCAGTTGGATCGCGTGATTTGGAAAGATTAACAATTCAAATTCTAAAATGACGATCGAAGAGTTCCAACGTGCTTTTGGGATATTGAACGGTCTTGAAATTACCCAATTCTGGTCTCATTAAGAAGCTTGTTAAGTTACCTTTCCAATGAGCTCAAAATAGTCTAAATTCGACCACCGAAGAGAGAGTTACGATGGTTACTATTGGATAAGGTGATGAAGGAGAAATTTAGTACCGACGACTGCGATCTCACTTACGAATGCCCAAATGGTCTCAGAATATGACAATTTGAGTCAGGAAGGAAAGAGTACAAAGTACCTTTTGGATGACCAAAAATTGACCCAATCCGACATCAAACGAAGGAGTTATGAGCGTTTCCGTCGGATCGAGCGATTTGGAAAGTTTAACAATCCAAATTGCAAAATGACGATCAAAAAGTTCCAACGTGCTTTTGGGATAATGAACGGTCTCGAAATTATCCAATTCTGGTTGCATTACGAAGCTTGTTAAGTTACCATTCCAATGAGCTCAAAATAGTCTAAATTCAACCACTGAATATTGATTTATGAAGGTAGCAATTGGACATGGAGATGAACATGAAATTCAGTACCAACGAGTGCGATCTCACTTACGGATGCCCAAGTGGTCTCGAAAAATAACGATTCCAGTCAGGAATGAAAGAGCACTAAAGTACCTTTCAGATGACCAAAAATTGACCCAATCCGACATCAAACGAGGGAGTTATGAGCGTTTTCGTTGGATCGCGTGATTTAGAAAGATTAACAATCCAAATTGCAAAATGACGATCAAACAGTTCCAATGTGCGTTTTGGGATATTGAACGGCCTCAAATTACCCAATTCTGGTCTCATTTAGATGCTTGTCAAGTTACCATTCCAATGAGCACAAAATTGTCTAAATTCGACCGCTGAAGAGAGAGTTATGAAGGTTACTGTTGGACAAGGAGAAGGAGAAATTTAGAATCGACGACTGTGATCCCACTTACGGATGATCAAAATGGTAAGGGAATACGACGATTCGAGTAAGGAATGAAATAGCACTAATGTACCTTTCAGATGACCAAAAATCGACCCAATCCAACATCAAACGAGGGAGTCATGAGCGTCTCCGTTGGATCGCGTGATTTGGAAATATTAACAATCTAAATTGCAAAAATGATGATCGAACAGTTCCAACGTGCTTTTGGGATATCAAACGGTCTCGAAATTACCCAATTATGTTCTCATTTAGAAGTCATTGAAGTTACCATTCCAATGAGCTCAAAACAGTATAAATTTGATCACTGAAGAGAGTTATGAAGGTTACTGTTGGACAAGGAGAAGAGGGAGAAATTCAGTACTGACGATTGCAATCCCACTTACGAATCAACAAATAGTCTCAGAATACGACGACTCTAGTCAGGAATGAAAGAGCACTAAAGTACCTTTCAGATGACTAAAAATCGACCTAATCCGACATCAAACGAGGGAGTTATGAGCGTCTCAGTTGGATCGCGTGATTTGGAAAGATTAACAATTCAAATTGCAAAATGACGATCGAAGAGTTCCAACGTGCTTTTGGGATATTGAACGGTCTTGAAATTACCCAATTCTGGTCTCATTAAGAAGCTTGTTAAGTTACCTTTCCAATGAGCTCAAAATAGTCTAAATTCGACCACCGAAGAGAGAGTTACGATGGTTACTATTGGATAAGGTGATGAAGGAGAAATTTAGTACCGACGACTGCGATCTCACTTATGAATGCCCAAATGGTCTCGGAATATGACGATTCAAGTCAGGATGGAAAGAGTACAAAAGTACCTTTCAGATGACCAAAAATCGACCCAATCCGACATCAAACGAGGGAGTTATCAGCGTCTCCGTTGGATCGTGTGATTTGGAAAGATTAACAATTCAAATTGTAAAATGACGATTAAAGAGTTCAATGTACTTTTGGGATAATGAACTGTCTCGAAATTACCCAATTCTGGTCGCATTAAGAAGCTTGTTAAGTTACCATTCCAATGAGCTCAAAATAGTCTAAATTCAACCACTGAAGAGAGAGTTATGAAGGTAACAATTGGACATGGAGATGAAGATGAAATTCAGTACCGACGAGTGCGATCTCACTTACGGATGCCCAAATGGTCTCAGAAAATGATGATTCCAGTCAGGAATGAAAGAGCACTAAAGTACCTTTCAGATGACTAAAAATCGACCCAATCCGACATCAAACGAGGGAGTTATGACCGTCTCCGTTAGATCGCGCGATTTGGAAAGATTAACAATCCAAATTGCAAAATGACGATGAAACAGTTCCAACATGCTATTGGGATATCGAACAGCCTCAAAATTACCCAATTCTAGTCTCATTTAGATGCTTGTCAAGTTACCATTCCAATGAGCACAAAATTGTCTAAATTCGACCACTGAAGAGAGAGTTATGAAGGTTAGTGTTGGACAAGGTGAAGAAGGAGAAATTCAGTACCAATGACTGCAATCCACTTACGGATGCCCAAAATGGTAAGGGAATACGACGGTTCTAGTAAGAAATGAAAGAGCACTAATGTACCTTTCAGATGATAAAAAATTGACCCAATCTGACATCAAACGAGGGATTATGAGCATCTCCATTGGATTGCGCGATTTGGAAAGATTAACAATCCAAATTGCAAAATGACGATCAAAGAGTTCCAACGTGCTTTTGGGATATGGAATGGTCTCGAAATTACCCAATTCTGGTCTAAGTTAGAAGCTTGTCAAGTTACCATTCTAGTGAGCTCAAAATTGTCTAAATTCGACCATTGAATAGAGAGTTATGAAGGTTACTATTGGACAAGGATATGAAGGAGAAATTCAGTACCGACGATTGCGATCCCACTTACGGATGCCGAAATGGTCTCGGAATATGACGATTCCATTCAGGAATGAAAGAGTGCTAAAGTACCTTTCAGATGACCAAAAATTAACCCAATCCGACATCAAACGAGGGAGTTATGAGCCTCTCCATTGGATCGCGCGATTTGGAAAGAATAACAATCCAAATTACAAAATGACGATCGAACAGTTCCAACGTGCTTTTGGGATATCGAACGGTCTCGAAATTACCCAATTCTAGACTCATTTAGAAGCTTGTAAATTTACCATTCCAATGAGCTCAAAATTGTCTAAATTTGACCGCTGAAGAGAGAGTTATGAAGGTTACTGTTGGAGAAGGAGAAGAAGGAGAAATTCAGTACCGACGACTGCGATCCCACTTACGGATTCTCAAAATGGTCTTAAAATAGGATGATTCCAGTTTGGAATGAAAGAGTGCTAAAGTACCTTTAAGTTGACCAAAAATCAACCCAATCCGAAATCAAACGAGGGAGCTATGAGCGTCTCCGTTGGATCGCGTGATTTGGAAAGATTAACAATCCATATTGCAAAATGACGATCGAAGAGTTCCCACGTGCTTCTGGGATATCGAACGGTCTCGAAAATACCCAATTCTGATCTCATTTAGAAGCTTGTCAAGTTACCATTCCAATGAGCTCAAAATAGTCTAAATTCGACCACTGAAGAGAGAGTTATGAAGGTTACTGTTGGATAAGGAGATGAAGGAGAAATTCAGTACCGACGAATGCGATCCCACTTACGGATGCTCAAATGGTCTCGGAATAGGACGATTCTATTCAGGAATGAATGAACGCTAAAGTACCTTTCAGATGAGCAAAAATTGACCCAATCGGACATCAAAAGAGGGAGTTATGAGCATATCCGTTGGATCGCACGATTTGGAAAGATTAAGAATCCAAATTGCAAAATGACGATCGAAGAGTTCCAATGTGCTTTTGGGATATTGTACAGTCTCGAAATTACCCAATTCTGGTCTCATTTTGAAGATTGTCAAGTTACCATTCCAATGAACTCAAAATTGTCTAAATTCGACCACTGAATGGAGAGTTGTGAAGGTTACTGTTGGACAAGGAGATGAAGGAGAAATTCAGTACCGACGATTGCGATCCCCCTTGTAGATGCCCAAATGGTCTTGGAATACGACGATTCTTCAGCACAAAGAGAATGTCACAAAAAGCTAGCATAAATGCATACGCTAAAAGTTAAATAAATTACTTGTTCAAAAACATATGAACGAAGGAAATTACATGTTTAAAGTTCCTCTACAACTCTTACTGCCTCCATATATCTTTGCAAATCCTCTCTTAATTGCGCTTGAGCTGCATCATCTTTGACTTTTCTTCAAGAATGATCTTTGTTTGGTCAGGAACATCGGCTAGCTTGCCTTCCAAGGATGTGATCAGTCCAGTCTAGTTCAATCTAGACTAGTCAAGTCAAGTCCAGTCTATTTCAATCTAGACTAGTCAAGTCTGGTCGAGTCAAGTTCAGTCAGGTCAAGGTCAGTCTTGTCCAAGTCAAAGTATGGCCAGTCAAAGTACACTATCTCCACTGCTTAAAAAGCATAAAGCTATGTGAAGCATTCAAAATGCTGCAAATACATATTTCAATTTAGATATGCTCAAATATGCAATTGCCTGATGAAAATTTTAAATGTTGAGTAATATATATATATATATATATATATATATATATATATATACACACACACACACACACACACACACAAAGATGCGTTTCTCTTGAATCAGGTTCAAATGGCAGCAACAACAAATGCTTTCAAGATATTGGCAATTCTATACTCAAAAGTTCAAGTCTTCAAGGTCGATTAATACATTGACAAAAGTCGTAAAGGATTCGGATATATTCTTTGAATTCGTTAAAGGAACAGCAAAGATCATCCATCCTTCAAGAGTATCAACAAGCATCACTTCGGAAATATTATCTTCTGAAGAAATCTTTATGCGACTATGACCGGGAAAGGGGGTAGGATCTATGTCTTCAAAAGTAATCTATGCCTTGGTCTTTTTGATAATCTCTTATGCACGGTGGAGGAATTCATATATCGAGAATTATGAAGCATGATTCAATATGAACATTCAAAATAATATCTTCAAAAGTGCGATATAATGAGCAAAGAAGGCAATGGGAAGCAAGATGACAGAGCGAATATCACAATCAACCTAAAAGAGAAGAGAAGTTTTCAATATAAATTTCAAAATTATCAATGCTTATTAAGGCTAAATCGAAGGAGTTATAATGTCTTGAGATACTAATTTCGATTAATTTGGCAGGAAAGACTATCATTCAAAAGATCGGATTATGCAGATCATGAATAAAGGAAACAATAAAAAAGGTTGTTGCGGTAAGAGCAATGGTGTTGATCAAAGAGACCGTTGCAGAATTAAAGGAAAAAGTTGCTGGAGATTGATCAAAGAGACCGTTGCAGAATTAAAGGAAAAAGTCGCTGGAGATTGATCAAAGAGACCGTTGCAGAATTAAAGGAAAAAGTCGCTGATGTTGATCAAAGAGATCGTTGCAGAATTAAAGGAAAGAATCACTGGAGTTGATCAAAGAGACCATTGCAGCCGCAGCAATGTTGAAAGATAGCTCTCTAGTCAAGTTGCTCAAAGACAAAGTCGTCACAACTGTTGCAGAGATGAGTTTCGACGAAATAGAATCTCATCTTCTCTAGTGAAACATCCGCTCGACAATACTGGCTGGGGGCATTCAAGTCTTCCGGTCGAGCACAATCATCAAGTCTTCTATTCGAGCACAATCATTCAAGTCTTTCGTTCGAGCGCAATCATTTAAGTCTTCCATTCGAGCAGGGAACATTCAAATCTTTCATTCGAGCGCGAGCATTCAAATCTTCTGGTCAAATATGAGCATTCCAGTCTCCTAGTCAAATGTGAGCATTCAGATCTTCCAGTCGAGCGCGAGCATTCTAGTCTTCTGGTCGAACGCAATCATTCGATTTTCTGATTAAAGATGATCATCCAGTCTTCCATGCAAGCACGATCATCTAGTCATCCTTCAGTTGCAGTTCATTCAAGTTCTTCGAGCAGAGGAAGATCGATCCTCCATTTCATTTCAAGAATCAATCAAAGAAGCATCTGTCGAGGCACAAAAAATATCTCATTACAGTGGATAGAGAATTTCATGTCCAGGGGTATTTTGGTAAAATCCATGTCTGGGGGTATTTTCGTAAAAATTCATGTCAGGGTATTTTGGTAAAAATCCATGTCCGGGGGTATTTTGGTAAAAAAATCCATGTCCATGGGTAGTTTAGGTATTTTGGTAAAAAAATCCATGTTCAGGGGTAGTTTAGGTATTTTGGTAAAAGTCAATGTCCAAGGGAAGTTTAGGTATTTTAGTAAAAGGGATTAGAAAGGGTATTTTGGTAATAAAGCGTGCATAGGTGTCATTTTAGTAAAGAAAGGTTGTACACCACCATTTAAGAGGGAGCCTTGTGGACACCATAGTTTAAGAGAGAAAGATGTCCATATGTAAAGGGATAAGTGGCGGTGATCACCACTCTGTAAGAGTGGTGGAGCCTATAAATACCCCTCCCCTCTTCATTTGAGGGGTTGGATCGGATCAGATCAGTTGGTGGGCCAAAGAAAGGAGAGAGAAGAGGAAAAGAAGGAAGTCCTTTCGCGGACGCGCGCAAGTGAAGTTGCTTACGCGCAGCCGCGCAACTGAAGTTGCTTATGCATGGCCGCGCAACTCAAGTGAAGATGGCATTCACACCACTTTTCAAGGGATTTGGAAAAGACCCTTCGCGCGGGACCGCGCAACGAGAATGGGAGAATTCTTATAAGCTATATGCCCGGAAATGCTGTTCGAGGAAGGGTTTTATTGTGCGGGACTACACAACCAGCCGGAAACTTCAGCCGTGCTTAAGCAGAGGAAGAACTTCATCTTTCCTTCTGCTGCATTATTGGTGAGGTCCAGTACAGCAGACTTTCGAGAAATCCACACCGTCCACCGTCTTCCTCTCTGGATTTCAACCATTAATGATGGGTTTTTATCAACCAATGATGGGGGCCACCAAGATAATCAAGCTGTAATGGAAGCTCAACGGTCCGTTTACGATCGCCATAACGATCATATGGAGGAGCATGGCCAAGAAATATTAGCATGGGTCTGATTGGTTTTTCTCCCTCTATCAGATGGACGACTCAAATTAGTCATTTGTGTTGAGACATAAAAAAATATTATTCCATTGAAGTGGTCAGAGAATTTCCATGTCCAGGGGTATTTTGGTAATTTTCATGTCCGGGGATATTTTGATAATTTCCATGTCCGGGGGTATTTTGGTAATTTCCATGTCCGGGGGTATTTCAGTAATTTTCATGTTCGGGGGTATTTTGGTAATTTCCATGTCCAGGGTATTTCGGTAATTTCCATGTTCGGGGGTATTTCGGTAATTTCCATGTCCAGGGGTATTTTGGTAAAATTCTAAGTCCAGGGTAGTTTAGGTATTTTGGTAAAATTCCAAGTCCAGGGGTAGTTTAGGTATTTTGGTAAAATTCCAAGTCCAGGGGTAGTTTAAGTATTTTGATAAAATGCCAAGTCCAGGGGTAGTTTAGGTATTTTGATAAAATTCCAAGTCCAGGGGTAGTTTAGGTATGTTGGTGAAAAAGCATTGGAAAGGGTAGTTTGGTAAAAAAGGTGCAAAGGTGTCCTTTGAAAGGAGAAAGGTGGTACACCACCATTTAAGAGGGAAGTTGGTGGTCACCATGGTTTAAGGAAAGGGAAGGTCTATATGTGAAGGGATAGGTGGTGGGGATCACTACTCTGTAAGAGTGGTGGGGCGTATAAATACCCCCTCCCTGATTCATTTGGAGGGTGGGATCGGTGAGATCAGTTGCTGGGTTAGAGAATGAGAGAGAAGCAAGGCTGGAGAAGGTGAGAAGAAATTCCTTTGCGCCAACCGCGCAAAGAAAATCATTTGCGCTGTTCCGCGCAAAGTCATCGTTCGCGCAAAGCCGTCATCCGCGCAAAGTGGTTTGCGCGGTTCCGCGCAAAGTATCAGAGAAGTTTAAATGAAGAAGTATGTTGTATTGCTGGCAGGGGCTTAATACGGCCATCTTTTGAGAGATCCACACCGTCCACCTTCTTCCTCTCGAGATTTTGACCATGAAAGACCGGTCTTGGTCCTCTGATGATGTGGCCCACCAAGATAATCAAGCTAAGATGTCATCTTAATGGTCCGTTTACGATCGCTATAACGATCATATGGACGAGCGTGATCGTCAAAGCTCAACATGACCCTGATTGGTTTTTTCCCCTCTATTTGATAGACGGCTCGGATTAACCTCTCGCTGCATGACGGTGGTCCATTATGAAAGCACGGAGCTTCTGATTTTCAACAGAGTCGACGTAAGTCGACTCTGTAAGATTCGATAGCCCATTTATCAGAGCCAAATGGGAAATCTACTCCGTCCATTGAATTCACGACGGAAAACCACCAAGGAAAGATGGTTTTGGAAATAAAATCAGTGCGGCCAGCTGGGTTATCTACTCTGCCGTTCATTCTACATTCAATGGTTAAGATCATGTAACAGTCTGCATAGTGACAAAAGGACAACTAGGCAACAGTAATGCTCACCTTCTGAAGAGAATGAACGGCTAAGATCAATGATTTTAGTATGTAGTGGGCCACACTAAGAAAACTTCAAAGTCACGGCGTTTACGCTGTTTGTAGTTTTGAAATGAAGAAGATGAAATCGGTCAGCGCCAACTGACCGATTTCGAGAAATTCCATGCACGACTCGTGCACTCATGTACTATGTACATGCGATGTACATGTGGGGCTGATGATGAAGTTCGTGAGAAATCCGCTCCGACCATTCACTTGTCCACTGTATTTAACGCGTTGAGACTAAATCTCAAGCATATCCAGATGATAGGCGGGCCCCAAATCATGATTTTCGGGGGCTGATTTGTCATTTTAGCCATTTCTACAAGGATTCAGGAGCTGAAACTGGATGTGTACGGTTAATTTGTGGTTTTAAGGCTTCATATAAAGTTTCGAGCAGAATGGACGGTAGAAACCCTATGATCTTATTTTTGGGAGACTTTTTAGGCCCGTCTGATGTGATTGGCCTGATTTCTGTGGGTTCTGACTACACTTCAACAGACTTCTTCATATTTTAAGGAAGAATGACCAGAAGGATGCTCCATCTCATTGAAGACTGGCTGATCAAATCAGCAATTCCTCCTAAGTACCTAGGAGATGACCGAAATAGAGCCGTTATGCTGCCGAAATTTCTGTTTCATTGAAGACTGGTTGATCAGATCAACATTCCTCCTAAGTACTAGGAGATGACTGAAACAGGCGTCGTTATGCTGCCGAAATTTCTATCTGATTATTTTCTCTTTCATTCAGTACATTGCATTAATTGTACTTTGTTTTCAGAATCAAGGGAATCCGATGATGTAAATGAACTCAGAATAAATGTGATCAATGTTCTCTTGTTCTTTCTTTGTTATCATTGAATAAATCCCTCAAATCAAACACATTTGTTTCCTTGTCGAAACAAAATGGCGACTCTGCTGGGGATTATTATTCGATGGTAACTTAGAAAAATTATTCAAAGAACATTCATCACTTTTTGGCATCTGTAAAGACGCCAAAATGGCGACTCTCAGTGGGAACATCCTCCCCTTCATCTCTAAAAGCAAAGTACAATTTTATTTAAATAAAATAACTAACATTCTGTTCTTAATGACAGGTATGCCGCAACGATCTTCTCCCGACTAACATAGTTGTCTACCAGACGTCTAACAGATTTCCATCAAAAAGTGTCAAAGAGGATCAAATCAGTTGCGATAAAAAAAAAAAACAGACAATGCCAGGGACAATGATGATTCGATCAAGCTGATGGCAACGTCTGAGATTTGGTGAAAAGAATATTATCC
Organism: Magnolia changhungtana; assembly: GCA_030180095.1. Classification (NCBI taxonomy): domain Eukaryota; kingdom Viridiplantae; phylum Streptophyta; class Magnoliopsida; order Magnoliales; family Magnoliaceae; genus Magnolia; species Magnolia changhungtana. The sequence continues at coordinate 15,577 of JASAUF010000258.1, read as the reverse complement.
TGCCAAGAATAGATAATAGTACATTAGAACGACTACCGTGAACAACAATGAACCCTGAGGAAAATCCTCAGATGAAAAGTTAGTTCGATTGAATCAGACGTTGCTCGCAAATAAGTAGATGAATCAGTTAGTGAATTAACGAATTCATCGGTCAATAGAGAACCCTGGGGGCATCGTTACCACTTGACAGAGTAAAGATCAAGTTAAAATTGCAATTTGCGAAGGGTCAAAGTGAAGTTGCTCAAACTCTCATATGAATCAGCTGCTTTAAGGTTTTAAAAGAGTAGCAATAGATACTGCCAAAGAAAGAAAGCAAAACGAAAGTAGAGAATTGAGAGTCTGCTAAAGAGAGCATCGACAATTTTACAAATAAGAAAGTACAAAAAAGGTTCGGACAATTTGAAGACTAAATGAAATATACATTTGAAGAAGATGGCATACTCCTTATGATTGCTAGTTGCAGAGAAAGTCGAATTGTCACGGCTAAACAAAGAAGAAAAGAAGAATGGACAAGAAGAAAACAATACAGCATTTTGACCAAGAAGAATCCCAAATTTTGATTCAGAAAATTCACGGCACAATTATTCAGGGGGCAAGATAAGCAGTCTCAGAATGCCAACAAAGTTTCAGAATGACAAAATCTCAGAATCCCAACTGAGGTTAAAGTTCAGGCAAAATTAAGCATTGTGATTGCTATCAAGCATTGGCGATTGTCACCGACAATTCGAGGAACAAAAGGACTGCGAAAGACAAAGTCAGTATGAAGTTATGCGGCGTCAGCATATTTGTTAAAGGTCGCAACATCGTGATTTTGATTACGAAGATTTCTAGAGCAATACTTCCTAATCAAAAGGGGGCAAGATAGGTGAGTAAAAGGTAAAATCTGTGAAATATGTTTCTCACCATAGAGTATATCTTTTGTGTGCATAAATGAAATGCAGGCTTTCAAGCATATCAAGTCATTACCAAAGCAGGACAGGTGAGTAAAAATCTGTGAAATATGTTTCTCACCATAGAGTATATCTTTTGTGTGCATAAATGAAATGCAGGCTTTCAAGCATATCAAGTCATTACCAAAGCAGGATAGGTGAGTAAAAATCTATGAAATATATTTTTCACTATAGAATGTATTTCTTTTGCGTATTTGAATAAAATGCAGGCTTTCAAGCATGTCAAGTCATTGCCAAAGCAGGACAGGTGAGTTAAAAAATATATGAAATATATTTCTCACCATAGAATATTTCTTTTGCGTATTTGAATAAAATGCAGGCTTTCAAGCATATCAAGTCATCGCCAAATGCGAAGCATTTGCATACAATGATGATTGCCAAATGAAAAGCGTCAATGATTATTACCAAAATAAGATAAACAAGAAAGGCTTTCAAGCATATTCAGTCATCGCCAAATGAAAAGCGTCAATGACGATTGCCAAATGAAAAGTGTTGATAAAAGATGAGAAAGTAAAAAGGCTTTCAAGCATATCAAGTCATTGCTAGACACGAAGCTCGCTATCAAGCGTTAATGATCGCTACCAAGCGTTGAAGATTGTTGTTAAAGCGTTGACAATTATCGCCAACGCCGAAGGAAATCTCCGCTAGTAAGTACTAATGATTATCGCAAAAATAGTAGCCATGGCTGTTGTCATCAATCGCATATCAAAATTGCTATCATCGCCAAGCTGATACACTATTTCAAACACAATAAAATGTTCCCAGAACATTATCAGCGATAACGAAATATCAATTATTGATGCAGCAGCCTAGCCAAGTCTATACGACCAGCTACACATAAGATCCATAATCATTAAAGGCAGTTGACGAAGCAGTCACATAAGACCTATCTCTAAAAACATTTAAAGGCAGTTGACGAAGCAGTCACATAAGACCAATGCCGTCTGTATAACTTCTCGACAGATGTCTCGGGGAATGGAGAAAAATACCCTCCCGAGAATGGGTCCGACCTTGCAGGCGAAGAAAAAGTGAGTCTCTGAAGCAGGATGACTCCCCAGATCCCGGGTTTGATTTCAGTAGTAACTCATGATGTCTCTGAAGCAGGATGACCTCTCATTGATGGACTAACGACCCTCGATTTGGTACCTATTGAAAATCCAGATCCTGGGCTTGTTTCCGGTAGTAACTCATGATGTCTCTGAAGCAGGATGACCTCTCATTGATGGACTGGCGGCCCAGGGTTTGGTCAAAGGCAGCCTAGCCAAGCCTATACGGCCAACTACGCATAAGACCTGCAAAGCCCGAAATTGGCGATAAACTATAATTGCTCCTTGAGCCCATTGCCCGAAATTGGCGGTAAACTATCTTGCTCTTTGAGCCCAGTGTCAAGTCCAGTTCAGTCGTCTGGTCGTTCAGTTCAGTCCAGTCCAGTCTAGAGTCCAGTCAAGTCCCGTTAAGTCAAGTCATGTCAGTCAAAGTGCACTAGCACCATTGCTCAAAAGCAGCAAATATGCTCAAAAGCATCAATTATGTGTAGCATTCAAAATGCTGCAGATACATATTAAATATGCTCAAATATGAAATTGCCTGATGAAATTTTTAAATGTTGAATAAAATATGTGCAAAGATACATTTCTCTTGAATCAGGTTCAAATTACAGCAACAGTAAATACCTTCAAGATATTGGCCATTATCTACTCAAGAGTTCGAATCTTCAAAGTCAATTGCAATATATTTGTTCTGATGACAAGAGATGTAAGGTCCTTTTTATCTCTCGCCTTCTTGAAATAAGGGAATATTATCGCACAAAACTCTCAAAGGGGGCAGAGAATAAACTAGTAAAGAAATTATCATTTTCTTCCGGCCAATCTAAAAGGTTCAAGATATACTCTTTAGATTCGATTATCTATCCTTCAAAGGCATCGGCAGGCTTTACTCCGAAAGTATTATCTTCTGAAGAAATTTTTATGCAACATTGACCGAGAAAGGGGGCAAGTCTTCAAAGCAATCTATGCCTTAGTCTTCAAAGCAATCTATGCCTTAGTCTTCAAAGTAAATTATGCCTTGGTCTTTCTGATAATCTCTTATGCAATATGGAGGAATTCATATGTCGGGAATTATAAAATCCGATGCTGTAACTCCTCATTGTTCTAATAAGCGATATCGCAAGACTCCAAGTACTAGATCTGATGAAGACAAGGAACAAATAGAATCATCATTGGGATCCAAGGAAAAAGTCTATGAAAAATATTGAGCACAAGCAAGAAATAGCTCAGCGAAAAGATTCAGCGATTGAACCTTTGGAGCCGGAAACAATGTCTCCAAAAGCACGATTTAATGAGCAAAGAATGCAATTGCGAAGCACGATAGCAAAGCGAATATCACACTCAGCCTAAAAGGAGAAGAAACTCTCAATCTATTTCAAAATTATCAATGCTTCATAAAGCTAAATAATATATATATATATATACTATAATGAAATAAGATACTAATTTAGATTAATTTGACAGGAAAGACTATCATTCAAAAGATCGGATTATGCAGATCATGAATAAAGGAAACAATCGAAAAGTTGTTGCGGCAGGAGCAACGGAGTTGATCAAAGAGACCATTGCAGACCGTTGCAGAATTGAAGGAAAAAGTCATTGGAGTTGATCAAAGAGACTGTTGCTGTTGAAAGATAGTTCTCTAATCAAGTTGCTCAAAGACAAAGTCATCACAGCTGTTGCAGAGATGTGTTTCGATGAAAAGAGAACTTCATCTTTTCTAGTGAAGCATCCACTCGACACTACTGGTTGTGGGCATTCCAGTCTTCTTTTCGAGCGCCATCATTCAAATCGTCTGTTCGAGCGCCATCATTCAAATCTTCTGATCGAGTGCCATCATCGAGTCTTCTGTTCTAGCGCCATCATTCAAATCTTCTGTTCAAGTGCAATCGGTCAAATCCTCCGTTCAAATATGAGCATTCAAATCTTCCGATCGAGCGTGATCATTCCAGAATTCTGATCGAACGCGATCATTCGATCTTCTGGTCAAGTATGATCAATCAGTCTGCCATGCAAGCATGATCATCCAGTCATCCTTCAGTTGCAGTTCATTCAAGATTCTTCAGGCGGAGGAAGATCGATCCTCCATTTGATTTCAGGAATCAATCAAAGAAGGATCGAGGGGGCATCTGTTGAGACATAAAAAATATTATTCCATTGAAGTGGTCAGAGAATTTCCATGTCCAGGGGTATTTTGGTAATTTCCATGTCCGGGGGTATTTTGATAATTTCCATGTCCGGGGGTATTTTGGTAATTTCCATGTCCGGGGGTATTTTGGTAATTTCCATGTCCGGGGGTATTTTGGTAATTTCCATGTCCGGGGGTATTTCGGTAATTTCCATGTCCGGGGGTATTTCGGTAATTTCCATGTCCAGGGGTATTTTGGTAAAATTCCAAGTCCAGGGTAGTTTAGGTATTTTGGTAAAATTCCAAGTCCAGGGGTAGTTTAGGTATTTTGGTAAAATTTCAAGTCCAAGGTAGTTTAAGTATTTTGATAAAATGCCAAGTCCAGGGGTAGTTTAGGTATTTTGATAAAATTCCAAGTCCAGGGGTAGTTTAGGTATGTTGGTGAAAAAGCATTGGAAAGGGTAGTTTGGTAAAAAAGGTGCAAAGGTGTCCTTTGAAAGGAGAAAGGTGGTACACCACTATTTAAGAGGGAAGTTGGTGGTCACCATGGTTTAAAGAAAGGGAAGATCTATATGTGAAGGGATAGGTGGTGGTGATCACCACTCTGTAAGAGTGGTAGGGCCTATAAATACCCCCTCCCTGATTCATTTGGGGGGTGGGATCGGTGAGATCAGTTGCTGGGTCAGAGAATGAGAGAGAAGCAAGGCTGGAGAAGGCGAGAAGAAATTCGAAAATCATTTGCACTGTTCCGCGCAAAGTCGTCATTCGCGCAAAGCCGTCATCCGCGCAAAGTGGTTTGCGCGGTTCCGCGCAAAGTATGAGAGAAGTCTAAATGAAGAAGTATGTTGTATTGCTGGCAGGGGCTTAATACGGCCATCTTTTAAGAGATCCACACCGTCCACCTTCTTCCTCTCGAGATTTTGACCATAAAAGACCGGTCTTGGTCCTCTGATGATGTGGCCCACCAAGATAATCAAGCTGAGATGTCATCTTAACGGTCCGTTTACGATCGCCATAATGATCATATGGACGAGCGTGATCGCCAAAACTCAACATGACCCTAATTGGTTTTTTCCCCTCTTTTTGATAGACGGCTCGGATTAACCTCTCGCTGCATGACGGTGGTCCATTATGAAAGCACGGAGCTTCTGATTTTCAACTGAGTCGACGTACGTCGACTCTGTAAGATTCGATGGCCCATTTATCAGAGCCAAATGGGAAATCTACTCCGTCCATTGAATTCACGACGGAAAAACACTAAGGAAAGACGGTTTTGGAAATAAAATCAGTGCGACCAGCTGGGTTATCTACTCTGCCGTTCATTCCACATTCAACGGTTAAGATCATGCAACAGTCTGCATGGTGACAAAAGGACAACTAGGCAACAGTAATGCTCACCTTCTGAAGATAATAAACGGCTCAGATCAATGATTTTAGTATGGAGTGGGCCACACTAAGAAAACTTCAAAGTCACGGCGTTTACGCTGTTTGTAGTTTTGAAATGAAGAAGATGAAATCGGTCAGCGCCAACTGACCGATTCTGAGAAATTCCATGCACGACTCGTGCACTCATGTACTATGTACATGCGATGTACATGTGGGGCTGATGATGAAGTTCGTGAGAAATCCGCTCCGACCATTCACTTGTCCACTGTATTTAACGCGTTGAGACTAAATCTCAAGCATATCCAGATGATAGACGGGCCCTAAATCATGATTTTTGGGGGCTGATTTGTCATTTTAGCCATTTCTACAAGGATTCAGGAGCTGAAACTGGATGTGTACGGTTAATTTGTGGTTTTAAGGCTTCATATAAAGTTTCGAGCAGAATGGACGGTGGAAACCCTATGATCTTAAGTTTTGGGAGACTTTTTAGGCCCGTCTAATGTGATTGGCCTGATTTCTGTGGGTTCTGACTACACTTCAACGGACTTCTTCATATTTTAAGGAAGAATAACCAGAAGGATGCTCCATCTCATTGAAGACTGGCTGATCAAATCAGCAATTCCTCCTAAGTACCTAGGAGATGACCGAAATAGAGCCGTTATGCTGCCGAAATTTCTGTTTCATTGAAGACTGGTTGATCAGATCAACATTCCTCCTAAGTACTAGGAGATGACTGAAACAGGCGTCGTTATGCTGCCGAAATTTCTATCTGATTATTTTCTCTTTCATTCAGTACATTGCATTAATTGTACTTTGTTTTCAGAATCAAGGGAATCCGAGGATGTAAATGAACTCAGAATAAATGTGATCAACGTTCTCTTGTTCTTTCTTTGTTATCATTGAATAAATCCCTCAAATCAAACACATTTGTTTCCTTGTCGAAATAATTTGCTGCATGATGAAGGCGCACAACAAAAGGACGGAAGCTCTATTTTGAGACAGAGTCAACGTACGTCGACTCTGTGAATTTCGGTGGCCCGTTTATTGAAGATGCATGGAAAATCCACTCCGTCCATTGAATTCAGGGCGAAAAACCACCAAAGAAGGACGACTTTTGAAATGAAATCAGCGTGGCCCGCAAGGTTATCTACTCCGCCGTCCATTCCGTATTCAACGGTTAAGATCGTGCAATCACTTGCATGGAGACAAAAGGAGAGCTAGGCAAGGATAATTCCCATCCTCTGAAGAGAATGGACAGTTTAGATCACTCAATGAAGTAGTGAGTGGACCCCACTACACAAAAATGGTGATTGCATTGAAGACGCTGTGTGTATTTGAAATTTGAAGAAGAAGAAGTCGGTCAGCAGCCGCTGACCGGCTTTGGGAAATCTCGTGCTTGGCCAGTGCATCTGGACTTCATGTACATGCGATGTACATGTGGTCTCAACGTGATGTTCATGGGAAATCGTCCATCTGCATTTTTAGCTTATTTAACGCGTTGAGACCGAGTTTGAAGCATATCCAGATATCAAACGGGCCCCAAATCAGGATTTCAGGGGCTGATCTATCAGTTTGGCCATTTCCAGAAGGATCTAAGAGTTAAATTTTGACATGTACAGCTAATTCATGATCCCAAGGCTGCATGTAAAGTTTCGAGTTGATCAGATGATGGAAACCCCGCAATCTTACATTCTGGGAGAGTTCTTAGGCCCGTTTAGCGGGATCGCTCCACATTTCAAGGAAGCCTCAAGGAAGAATGACTAGGAGGATGCTTAGAGCTGATTTCAAGCCCGAGATTGGCTAATTGAATCAGCAATTCCTCCTAAGTATCTAGGAGATGACCAAAATAGCATCAGAATGCTGCCGAAATTTCTATTAGGCTATCTTGTCTGTTTTAATTGATTGTGCTTTGTTTTCAGAATTAAGGGAATCCAAGGATGTAAATGAACTCAGAATTAATGTGATCAATGTTCTCTCATTCTTTCTTTGTTATCATTGAATAAATCCCCTAAATAAAATACATTTGTTTTCTTGTCAAAACAAAATGGCGACTCTGCTGGGGATTTATTATTCGATAGTAACTTAGAAAATATTCAGAGGACATTTATCACTTTTTGGCATCTGTAAAGATGCCAAAATGGCGACTCTCAGTGGGAACATCCTCCCCTTCATCTTTAAAAATAAAGTACAATCTTATTTAATCAAAATAACTAACATTTTGTTCTTAATGGCAAGTATGCCGCAACGATCTTCTCCCGACTAACATAGTTGTCTACTTGACATCTAATAGATTTCCATCAAAAAGTGTCAAAGAGGATCAAATCAGTTGCGATAAAAAAATAGACAATGTCAGGGACAATGATGATTCGATCAAGCTGATGACAACGTTTGAGATTTGGTGAAAGGAATATCATCCTGCCAAGTACAGATAACAGTACATTCGAACGACTACCGTGAACAACAGTAAACCTTAAGAAAACCTGCAGATAAGAGAGAACCCTGGGGGCATCATCACCACTTGACAGAGTAAAGATCAAGTTAAAATTATAATTTGCGAAGGGTCAAAGTGAAGTTGCTCAAACTCTCATATGAGTGCTGCTTTAAGGTTTTAAAAGAGTAGTAGTAGATACTGCCAAAGAAAGAAAGCAAAACGAAGGTAAAGATTTGAAAGTCTGCTAAAGAGAGCATCGACGATTTTACAAATAAGAAAGTATAGAAAGGGTTCGAACAATTTGAAGACTAAATGAAATATACATTTGAAGAAGACGGCATACTCCTTATGATTGCTAGTTGTGGAGAAAGTCAAATTATCACGGCTAAACAAAGAAGAAAAGAAAGAAGAACGGGCAAGAAGAAAACAAGACAGCATGTTAACTCAGAAGATTCACAGCGTGTTGACTTAGAAGATTTACAACATAATTATTCAGGGGGCAGACAAGGGCATACAAAATACGTTATCCTTGAAGATAAACTACAATTTTGACGCTTCTAAATCAAAAGTCGAAGTTAGGGCAAAAGTAAGCCAAGATAAGTAAAGTCTCAAAATGACAAAGCCTCAGAATCATAAGCGAGGTAATCGTTGATTCCTCGAGATGATAATTATTTATAATAATTGCTTATATCAATTTTGCAGATCAAAGTTGAGACAAATGAAAAGCATTGATGATTCCTATCAAGTATTGACGATTGTCATCGACAATTCGTGGAGTAAAAGGATTGTAAAAGACAAGGTCATGTACTCTCTCTTATGCGAATGAATTAAAGCACAAATTTTCAATTGACTTCAAATTTCAGGAGAAACTCAGGAGACATAATTGATGAAGAAAGAAAAGTGAATGGCTTGAAGAACAAGTTACAGAATACGGTTGGTAAAAGTAAAATTGCTAAGGTGTACGGCATAAAAATAAAATAAAATAAAATTTTTTTTAAAAAAAGAAGAGTACATAAGCTTGACTAGTTTGAGACTGGGGGCAAAGCTAATCTTGAGCAAAAGTATGAAATGATGCGGCGTCAGTATATTTGTTAAAGGCCGCAATATAATGATTTTGATTACGAAGATTCCCAGAGCAATACTTCCTAATCAAAGGGGGCAAGAATGAATAAGATCATGTCCATATATCGTCAAAAGAATGTATAAAGAAGAAATTCACAAGCATATCAAGACTACATGTTAACAAGTATTGTGAAAAGAAAATGACCATCGTCATCACCAAGTGAGCTCTGCAAAATTCGGCAAAAAAATTGATATCGTCATCAAGCTGTTATTTTATGAACGACACAGATAAAGTTGATATATTATGAACGACACAAATGAAGCTGATATATTATGAACGACACAAATGAAGCTGGTATATTACGAACAACATAGACGGATCCTCTTGAAGATATTATCAGAAGCAACGACGTATCAACCTCAGTTAGAGACGTCTATCATTCTGGCGATTATGATGATCACAATTATTATTGCCTTATAAGGCATGATAAGGCAGTCTAGCCAAGCCCTAAAAAGAGCCAAATCCTAATAAGGCCAAAATTCTAAAAAGAGCCAAATAAAAAGATCAAGCTCTAAAAAGGGCTGAAAGCTCTAAAAAGGATCAAGCTCTAAAAGGATCAAGCTCTAAAAGGGGCTAAAAGCTCTAAAAAGATCAAACTCTCAAAGGGTCATGCTTAAAAAGGGCTAGCTACGCATAAGACCTATCGAGATTGCCATTCGGGCAGCGGCGAGGACCCAGTGGCCATAAAAAGCCCGTGAAGGCCATCGTACATACCCATGCGGGCAGCTGATGAAGCCAGTGACTAAAAGAAGTCGTAAAATGGCCAGTCATGCATAACCCCCATGCCGTCTGTATAGCTTTCCGGCAGCGCCACGGGGAACGGAGGAAAGTGCCCTCCCGTGAATGTGCTCGACCTTGCAGACGAAGAAAATAAAGGCCGCAATGTGAGCTTTAAACAGGCCAACCATGCGTAAGACCATCCAAACCTACGGTTTGATTTCAGTACTAACTCATGAGGAAGGGCTTAAACCAACACATTGATGGATTGACGGCCCTAGGTTTGGTACCCCAAAGGTAGCCTTGCGAGCTCTGCGAACTCTAGAGAGTTACCATGGCCAACCCTGTGTGTAAAACCAACCGAGTTCACCGCTTCGGTAGCTTCACTGGGCCCCTCTGATGGATCGCGGTTTGTGAACTCACTAGGCAGTGATAAGTCCAGTGAACTCCTAAGAGTTACAGACTGTGTTGTGCACCACTACTCATGAGCTTAAACTATGTGTGACTAACTAAATTGAAACTTAGCACTGCCAATCTAAATAATCACATATAGAATCCCGTACTAACAAAGCATAAAAGGTTTAGATATTGTAATCAATGTTACGATAAGATTGTTGTATGGATAAATATGGTTGCGATAATATGCAATATGATAATTCTTCAGCAAAAAGAGAATGTCTCAAAATGCTAGCATAAATGCATGCGCTAAAAGTTAAATAAATTACTTGTTCAAAAACATATGAACGAAGGAAATTACATGTTTAAAGTTCCTCTATAACTCTTACTGCCTCCATATATCTTCGCAAATCCTCTCTTAATTGCGCTTGAGCTGCATCATGCTATGACTTTTCTTCAAGGATGATCTTCTTTTGGTTGGGAACATCGGCTAGCTTGCCTTCCAAGGATGTGATCAGTCCAGTCCAGTCAGTCCAGTCTAGTTTAATCTAGACTAGTCAAGTCAAGTCCAGTCTAGTTCAATCTAGACTAGTCAAGTCTGGTCGAGTCAAGTTCAGTCAGGTCAAGGTCAGTCTTGTCCAAGTCAAAGTATGGCCAGTCAAAGTACACTATCTCCACTGCTTAAAAAGCATAAAGCTATGTGAAGCATTCAAAATGCCGCAAATACATATTTCAATTTAGATATGCTCAAATATGCAATTGCCTGATGAAAATTTTAAATGTTGAGTAATATATATATATATATATACACACACACACACACACACACACACACACACACACACACAAAGATGCGTTTCTCTTGAATCAGGTTCAAATGGCAGCAACAACAAATGCTTTCAAGATATTGGCAATTCTATACTCAAAAGTTCAAGTCTTCAAGGTCGATTAATACATTGACAAAAGTCATAAAGGATTCGGATATATTCTTTGAATTCGTTAAAGGAACAGTAAAGATCATCCATCCTTCAAGAGTATCAACAAGCTTCACTTCGAAAATATTATCTTCTGAAGAAATCTTTATGCGACTATGACCGGGAAAGGGGGTAGGATCTGTCTTCAAAAGTAATCTATGCCTTGGTCTTTTTTATAATCTCTTATGCACGGTGGAGGAATTCATATACCAAGAATTACGAAGCATGATTCAGTATGAACATTCAAAATGATATCTTCAAAAGTGCGATATAATGAGCAAAGAAGGCAATGCGAAGCAAGATGACAGAGCGAATATCACAATCAGCCTAAAAGAGAAGAGAAGTTTTCAATATAAATTTCAAAATTATCAATGCTTATTAAGGCTAAATCGAAGGAGTTATAATGTCTTGAGATACTAATTTCGATTAATTTGGCAGGAAAGACTATCATTCAAAAGATCGGATTATGCAGATCATGAATAAAGGAAATAATAAAAAAGGTTGTTGCGGTAAGAGCAATGGTGTTGATCAAAGAGACCGTTGCAGAATTAAAGGAAAAAGTTGCTGGAGATTGATCAAAGAGATCGTTGTAAAATTAAAGGAAAAAGTCGTTGATGTTGATCAAAGAGATCGTTGCAGAATTAAAGGAAAGAATCACTGGAGTTGATCAAAGAGACCGTTGTAGCCGCAGTGATGTTGAAAGATAGCTCTCTGATCAAGTTGCTCAAAGACAAAGTCGTCACAGCTGTTGCAGAGATGAGTTTCAACGAAATAGAATCTCACTTCTCTAGTGAAACATCCGCTTGATAGTATTGGCTGGGCGCATTCAAGTCTTCCGGTCGAGTGCAATCATCAAGTCTTCCGGTCGAGCGCAATCATCAAGTCTTCCGGTCGAGCACAATCATCAAGTCTTCCAGTCGAGCACAATCATCAAGACTTTTATTCGAGCACGATCATTCAAGTCTTCCATTCGAGCCCAATCATTCAAGTCTTCCATTCCAGTAGGGATCATTCAAATCTTTCATTCGAGTGCGAGCATTCAAATCTTCTGGTCAAATATGGGCATTCCAGTCTTCTAATCAAATGTGAGCATTTAGATCTTTCGGTCGAGCGCGAGCATTCCAGTCTTCTGGTCGAATGCAATCATTCTATTTTCTGGTCAAAGATGATAATCCAGTCTTCCATGCAAGCACGATCATCCAGTCATCCTTTAGTTGCAGTTCATTCAAGTTCTTCGAGCAGACGAAGATCGATCCTCCATTTCATTTCAAGAATCAATCAAAGAAGGATCGAGGGGGCATCTGTTGAGGGACAAAAAATATCTCATTGCAGTGGAGAGAGAATTCCATATCCGGTGGTATTTTGGTAAAAATCCATATCTGGGGGTATTTTGTTAAAATCCATGTCCGGGGGTATTTTGGTATAAATTCATGTTAGGGATATTTTGGTAAAAATCCATGTTCGGGGGTATTTTGGTAAAAAAATCCATGTCCAGGGGTAGTTTAGGTATTTTGGTAAACAATCCATGTTCAGGGGTAGTTTAGGTATTTTGGTAAAAGTCATTGTCCAAGGGGAGTTTAGGTATTTTAGTAAAAGGGATTAGAAAGGGTATTTTGGTAATAAAGTGTGCACATGTGTCATTTTAGTAAAGAAAGGCTGTACACCACCATTTAAGAGGGAGCTTGGTGGACACCATGGTTTAAGAGAGAAAGATGTCCATATGTAAAGGGATAAGTGGTGGTGATCACCACTCTGTAAGAGTGGTGGGGCCTATAAATACCCCTCCCCTCTTCATTTGAGGGGTTGGATCGGATCAGATCAGTTGGTGGGCCAAAGAAAGGAGAGATAAGAGGAAAAGAAGGAAGTCCTTTCGCGCGGGACCGTGCAACGAGAATGGGAGAATTCCTATAAGCTATATGCTCAAAAATGCTGTCCGAGGAAGGGTTTTGTTGTGCGGGACTGCGCAACCAGCCGGAAACTTCAGCCGTGCTTAAGCAGAGGAAGAACATCTTTCCTTCTGCTGTATTATTGGTGGAGTCCAGTACAACAGACTTTCAAGAAATCCACACCATCCACCGTCTTCCTCTCTGGATTTCGACCATCAATGATGGGTTTTTATCAACCGATGATGGGGCCCGCCAAGATAATCAAGCTGCAATGGAAGCTCAACGGTCCGTTTACGATCGCCATAACGATCATATGGAGGAGCATGGCCAAGAAATATTAGCATGGGTCTGATTTCTTTTTCTCCCTCTATTAGATGGATGACTCTGATTAGTCATTTGCTGCATGATGAAGGCGCACAACAAAAGGACGGAAGCTCTGTTTTGAGACAGAGTCAACGTACGTCGACTCTGTGAATTTTGGTGGCCCGTTTATTGAAGATACATGGAAAATCCACTCCGTCCATTGAATTCAAGGCGAAAAACCACCGAGGAAGGACAACTTTTAAAATGAAATTAGCGTGGCCCGCAAGGTTATCTACTCCACCGTCCATTCCGTATTCAACGGTTAAGAGCATGCAATCACTTGCATGGAGACAAAAAGAGAGCTAGGCAACGGTAATTCCCATCTTTTGAAGAGAATAGACGGTTCAGATCACTCAATGGAGTAGTGAGTGGACCCCACTACACAAAAACGGTGATTGCAGTGAATATGCTGTGTATTTAAAATTTGAAGAAGAAGAAGTCAATCAGTAACCGCTGACCGACTTGGGGAAATCTCGTGCACGGCCGGTGCATCTGGACTTCATGTACATGCGATGTACATGTTGTCTCAACATGATGTTCGTGGGAAATCTGCTTCGTCCATCTGCATTTTCAGCTTATTTAATGCGTTGAGACCGAGTTTGAAGCATATCCAGATATCGAACGGGCCCCAAATCAGGATTTTAGGGGCTGATCTGTTAGTTTGGCCATTTCTAGAAGGATCCAGGAGCTAAAATTTGATGTGTACGGTTAATTCATGGTCCCAAGGCTGGATGTAAAGTTTCGAACTGATCGGATGGTGGAAACCCCGTAATCTTACATTCTGGGTGAGTTCTTAGGCCCGTTTAGTGGGATCGTTCCACATTTCAAGGAAGCCTCGAGGAAGAATGACTGGGAGGATGTTCAGAGCTGATTTTAAGCCCAAGATTGGCTGATCAAATCAGCAATTCCTCTTAAGTATATAGGAGATTACCAAAATAGTGTCGGAATGCTGCCGAAATTTCTATCAGGCTATCTTGTCTGTTTAAATTGATTGTGCTTTGTTTTCAAAATCAAGGGAATTTGAGGATGTAAATGAACTTAGAATAAATGTGATCAATGTTCTCTCATTCTTTCTTTGTTATCATTGAATAAATCCCCCAAATCAAATACATTTATTTTCTTGTCGAAACATCTGGTTACCATTCCAATGAGCTCAAAATTGTCTAAATTCGACCACGAAATAGAGAGTTATGAAGGTTACTGTTGGACAAGGAGATGAAGGAGAAATTCAGTACTGACGATTGCGAGCCCACTTACGGATGCCCAAATGGTCTCGTAATACGACGATTGCATTCAGGAATGAAAGAGTGCTAAAGTACCTTTCAGATGACCAAAAATTGACCCAATTCGACATCAAATGAGGGAGTTATGAGCGTCTCTGTTGGATCGCGCGATTTGGAAAGATTAACAATCCAAATTTCAAAATGACGATCGAACAGTTCCAACGTGCTTTTGGGATATCGAATGGTCTCGAAATTACCCAATTCTTATCTCATTTAGAAGCCATCGAAGTTACCATTCCAATGAGCTCAAAATAGTCCAAATTCGTTCACTGAAGAGAGAATTATGAAGGTTACTGTTGGACTAGGAGAAGAATGAGAAATTCAGTACTGACGACTGCAATCTCACTTACGAATCCTCAAATAGTTTCAGAATATGATGACTCTAGTGAGGAATGAAAGAGCACTAAAGTACCTTTCAGATGACAAAAAATTGACCTAATCCGACATCAAACGAGGGAGTTATGAGCGTCTCCGTTGGATCACGTGATTTGGAAAGATTAACAATTCAAATTGTTAAATGACGATCGAAGAGTTCCAATGTGCTTTTGGGATATTGAATGATCTCGAAATTACCCAATTCTGGTCTCATTAAGAAGCTTATTAAGTTACCTTTCTAATGAGCTCAAAATAGTCTAAATTCGACCACTGAAGATAGAGTTATGATGGTTACTATTGGACAAGGGGATGAAGGAGAAATTCAGTACCGATGATTGCGATCTCACTTATGAATGCCCAAATGGTCTTGGAATATGATGATTCGAGTCAGGAATGAAAGAGTACTAAAGTACCTTTCAGTTGACCAAAAATTGACCCAACCTGACATCAAACGAGGGAGTTATGAGCGTCTCCGTTGGATCGTACAATTTGGAAAGATTAACTATTCAAATTGTAAAA